>JBBMEG010000003.1:10115167-10142310 GCA_037832605.1 Cyclanthera cordifolia
TGTATAAGATTTTTAAAGAGTGATTATAAAAGCTCGTTTATAAAATCTCCATAAACACTCAAAACAAACATCCCCTAAAGCATTAACAGTGAAGTTCATAAAAACTTAATTCTGGGTTTGAGCTTACCTATAGTCTCTAAGGTATAATACGTATAATTTGTTGTGTATGTTCAGTAAGAATAAGAACTGGATTCCATGTTTGAAATTGATCAGGTAGATTCTGCAATCTCAGACTCCATATCATTTGGAAGGTTTGAAAAAGAATCATTATTTTGGGAAAGGAGGTCATCATTCTCACGTAATCGTTACCTAGAAGAGGTAGAGAAATTCTCTAAACCGGGTTCAGTCAATGAGAAAAAGGCCTACTTTGAGGCTCATTTCAAGAAAAAGGGTGGCTTGCTCGGTCGGAATTCAGCAGAGTCTCATACTATTGAGATTGATATATCAGAGCAAGTGAATCAAGGAATAGATGTTGAGATTATAAATATGGAAAAGCATGATGGCCCTTTCGATGATAGTTCGGTCAGTTCGCAAAACCATGGGGACCATGAGGTGACAGAATTTGCAGAAATGACAAAACCCGGAATTTCATCTCCTAATCTTAAATTTGAAAGTTCTTTCAGCTGCGTTGAACCAACATATGGTGATCTTAATGATGTCAATGCTGAAATAAATGAACAAAATGACTGTGGGGAGAACAAGTTTTCAACTTTTGTTGGTGATGATCCAAAGGTTGAAATAAAGAAAGATGTCATGAGTGATAATACGCCAGCTGAAGCCATGGAGTCAGTCCCCAAACAAGTGAAGAAAACTGGCAAAAGCAGCTCAGGAAGTCAGCAAACTCTCACTCCGAAGGTGCAGTTCTCTCTAATGTTGTCAACTTATGTTAACTTCTTCATTATTGTTTGTTTAGTCGCAAACCAATTGCATTCTGATTCAGTCAGGTTTCATATTTTAAATTCAGTCATGTTTCACAATAGAACTATGATGCTCCATGATTACGTAATTAAGGCTAGGGGTTTCATTGCCCAATTAGCAAGTGGGAGCCTCACATTGGGCCGTTTGTTGTAATAGAGTTTTACGAGAGTGAACTATATAAACTCTCTTTAAACCCTAACCCCCTTTGATCGATATTATTGTGTTCGTGTTCTCCCTAATAAAAATGTTCTCTTTTTTGTCAGCGAACGTAGCTAACACTTTGTTAGTGAACCACGTAAATCTGTGTGTTTATCTTTCTCGCTTTTTTTTCTATTTTATGTTGATTGTTGTTCTGATTTCATAAGAATTAGGTGAGCAGTAGTTGTTCATCTGCTATCTGTATCTGAATTCTAGCTTAATATCAATTTATCTCTCTGCTCCCCACCCGAAAAATATTAGATGCTATCTAGAAAGGAAACACAAGCTTCAAAATCTCTGGCCAACATTCGGCAGAGTCGGAAAAATATTTCTGGCGGTGCACTCAAATCTCCCGAAAAAGGATCTAACAAAAGCAATGGAAAGCCATCACATATAACTTGCACGGAAGCCCATTCATCAAAAACTGCCACTCCACGGACACATGCTGTCCGTATAACCCCCAAAGTTGAGGTAATCTGTGGCTTATTGTTATTGAACTTGAAATTCTAATTTGTGCCATTACTATGAAACAAATGTAGAAAGCCAGTCTTATTTTTTTCTCATATACAAAATTTCTAGGATTCTAAAGTTCCCAAGGGAAGACCCATTCTCGGGAGTATAAGGTACATATTCTAGCTCTTGTTTTATTTATTTATTCATTAAAACAAATATAGCGTGTTTGATGGATACCCTTCTGATGTAGTGGTGAGAAGGTACAAACTTCTAGAGTATCATATTCCTCGCCATCGAAGCTTGAGTCTAGATCATATTTAAACACAACCACCAGGTTTTAGTACCCTATATCAATTGATATTCTTTTATTTTAGCTATTATATCGATGTTAGAAATTTGATCTATTTTTAATTTGATGCGGATGTAGGAGTAAACTGACCGTCAACTCAGCCTTGCAAGATGCAGTGAAAAAGGCTCCACCTTCCAATTTTAGAAGCATCGACTTAGCAGAAAGGAGAAAACAGGCAAGCCTGATCTTTATCATTATATTCAAGTGGGATAAAATAAAAATTGCTTGCTACATAAAGGATGTTTGAACTATCATTAATAAATGGGAGAATGGGAATGGTTCCCGGTGTTTCAGTCACCGAGAATCATTCCTCCTATAATCACGTTTTCCCAAAATCACTTTTTTATCTCCTTCTAACTACTTTTATTTTTCTGATAACAACTTTTTATTCTCCCCGTAACTATTTTTCACTCACATCATATCCATTATTTTATTTTTCTCATTATCATTCTCTTTACCTCAAGCACAATTAATCATTCTCCCCAAAATCATTCTCTTTCTCATTCTCCACCTAATTCTCATTCCTCCCATAATCATTCTCATTTCATTTGCCCCAAACACACACTTAATTGTTTTTGCTTTAACTTCCACTTTTATTTAAGAGCAAGTAAGAACACGGGTAATGATGGAGTTTTAGAGAGGGAGAAACATTGTAGAGAGAAATTGTTAAAAAACATTGATATTGAAAAATGTAGTGGAGGCTACATTGTGCCACACATCTTTACTATCCTAATATCATCTCTCTCTCTCTCTCTATATATATATATATATAGAAACTATAGACTAAATCATAAGACCCTCACAATTTAGGAAAGAAATAAGCACTAAACTAACATTAATATACTAAATATTGATATTAACTAAACTATAGTCTAATACTCTAACATTCCCCGCAATAAAACACGCCATAGATATCTGAAGCTTGGAGAAAATGTCTTCTTCAACAATTAAAAAATTACTTAAAGAAATACTGACTCGAATACATACAGAATAAGAAAATGTGATATATCATATCAAGAAGTTAGACTTCGATGATGATGACTTCTTTAATGGAAGCAACAACGATCTAGCTGTTTTCAACAACATCAAATCTTGTACACCGAGAGACAAATAGTTCACGAGATGATGCCACAGCTAGAGAGTCCCCATTTGCTGTATTATGGCTTCTATTATTCGGGGTCAAACAGTCTCCCTATTGCTGTATTTATTAAGTCAAATGGTATTTAAGAAGTAGAATATTGCAATATATCAGTTAAAAGTATAAATCCATCATAATTATAACTAGAATAACTTCTTACGGAAATTTGTCAATTTCCATTTTATGAACTGGGATGAAGTTCACATTGTGCAGTATAGCAGCATCTGCTGAGTTCAATTTTCTTATTTAAATAGCATAATGAATTTGGTTGTCTGCTGTTGTCTCAGGGAAAGGCGGATTCTGAAATTAAGAAATTACAGAAGAACCTTGACCTCAGATCAAAACCAGTACCTTCTTCTTATGGCGCAGTTCGATCAGAGTCAGACGAGAAGAAGGTAAAGGAGTGTGTTCCCATTGATTCTCTTGACCGTGCAGTCTAGTTTTCTTGTTCTGTTTTATACATATTCTTTGACTCGTCTTCAACTAATAATAAACTTCAAAATAAATATAGTTCGATCTCTGGAAGAAACCTGTATATTCAGGGTGCATATTATAGTTAATCTACTCAGAAGTCATTTTCTTGACACGGATATTATTTTACGGATATTTTGTCAAAATAAAGTGTCCTTACTACCTAGTAGTCAAGACTGGAGTTGAATGTGCTGAACTCTATTGCTTTAATGCTAAATCTATTGCTTTAGAAGCCTCAGCCTGTAACCTATATAAAACAGAAAAATTTAGGTCTGGTTTGATAACCATTTGATTTTTCGTTTTTTATTTTTAAAATTTAAGCTGATATTTACCTAAATTCTTTATCTATGTTTCATCTTCTCTCTAAGTAAGTATATGAATCCTAACCAAATTTTATAAACCAAAACAAGTATTTGGAATTTTTTCTTAGCTTTCAAAATTTAGTTTAGTTTTTAAAAATACCAGTAAAATGTAGACATCAAAGTCATGAAAATTAAATATTAGAGTAGTAGTTGTAGGCTTAAATTTCAAAAACAAGAAACAAAATAATTATTAAACGGGGTCTTAGTGTTTGAATGTTCCTTCTACCAATGTCTTAGGCGCATATATTTAAAAATTGAAGACTGTAACTGAAAAGGAAAGTAGTTTCTCAAATATCTCGACAACTAGTACATTTATCTTAAATATGAATGGGCTAGATGCTTTTTTGTTGGTATGTTCACATTCTTTTTCTTTCCGTTGAGCAATATAATTTATTTGGTTTTGGTTCATGGTACATCTCACTCTCAGGCTGTGTTAAGTAGCACCAAAGTAAGAAACGCTTTTAGGAAGTCCACGGCTGTGACGTCGTCCTCGCATCCACAGTTACGAAGAGAAGTCGGTTCCTCTATAAGTGAAGCGCCAAATTCTTCGAAGAACATTAGTCATCGTTTTGTCGTATGTGTTGAAGCAAGTGACAAATCTTCGTGTCCATCAGTCGATCAAGAGCGTCTCTCAGAAACTGAAAACAAGAGAAGAAAGGATCTAGCAAAGAAAAAAGAACCCAATGTGTCGAAATCTCGAGTTTCAGAGAACTGTAGGATGTGCAAACAAGGAGTTGATGGGAAGCAGAAAGTTGGGGTGCAGAGAAGCTTGGATTTGACAGGGAGGAGAGACACAAAAGGTGTTGCTGGCTCTGGGATGGGTCGTTATGTCGTCGGTGTTACGACGTGAATGAAAGGTTAATCGTCCATCAATGCTCATGTTTCGTTCACTTCCCAGGTTGTAGGAATCAACTGAATATATATTGTCCTGGTTGTGTATCTGCCATTGTTATTATCACTGTTATTATTCTGCATTGTAATTTAGAAGTCATGAACGTGAAGGTAGGGCTGGAATAAACAAAAAAAATTGTGACTAAATTTCTTTATCTGTTTTGTAAGAGTTCACAGATGTATATGTTATGTTAAATTATCTAACCAATGCTTCATTTCTGTTCCTTCTAATTTGTCATACACAACGCTTTACTTTATGTGCCCTTCCTGCATAACTCTTAATAGGGGTGTTCATACATTTCTTGAAACCGATTCGACCATTCGAAACCAACCGAATTAAGGACAGTCGGTCGGTTTTCATGTGCATGTCGGTCGGTGTCGATTAAAAAAAAAATTAACCGAGTTTTTTCAGTCCATTAAGTCGGTTGGTTAATAAAAAAATTATTTATAAAATATTAATATTTTCATATAATTAATTAGATTTATTATTAAATTATGGTAAAATCAATTTAATTTTAAATGTGTTTTTAAAATATATTTGATATATTCATTTTTAAAATTAATTCTCAAAATTTCAATATAAAATTGTATGATGAATATGTTTTTTAATTAAAAAAATGAAAAAATATTAAAAAAAAAAGAATTAACCGATTTAACCGACTTGACCTACCGTTTTACCGACCGGTAAGTTTGGTGTCAATTTTTACCGAAAATTGACACCGACCAATCGATGAGCACCCCTAACACTTAAGATTCTTGAAATAACTGAAAATTTGAAATTCTGGCAGAACAAACATGACAATTGAGATATTCATCCCATAGAAATCTTGTGTTTTACTATTTTAGCTTTTTTTTTTTTTTACAAGAATAATTTTTTCTTTTTTACAAATGTCACTTAAAAAAAAAAAAAAAAAAAAAAAAATCAGGAATGGAAAAAAGAATGGGACGATGGTGAAATTATGAAGTATTGTTTCAATTCATTGAATAATATTTGATTAAAGACAATGGTTGATACTGGTTAAAGGCAATCAGTGACGCTCATTTAAGGCGTAATTGATGACCTTTATTTGTCATTTTGGATAGTTTCAGTTTTTGCATACTTTTACTTTTACTATTTAATAGGTTAAATTACTAAAGTTGTCACAACTTACAAAACTCATTATTTTGAATCAATTTAAATCGATTTAAAAATAATGTGTCTAGTTAAACTACAAAATTCGTTCGAATTTTTCTAAAGCTATTTGATATTGATTAAATTTAATCAGCATTATCAATAAAATTCAATGAGAGTTGCTTTTTTTTTTTTTTTTTTTTTTTTTCTTTTCTTTTCTTTAAGAAAAATATCATTAAAATCAGGAAAAACCAGAACAAAGTCAGCTTGTTATAACAACACTAAAGATAACACTTCAGGAGAAGCCTCTCCGGCCAACCCACGACCACTTGACCATCAAGCACAAAATAGTCTAACAAAAATAAAAAAAAAACCTAGGCATCACCACATGTTTAGCCAGCATGTCAGCTGTTATAATCCCTCTCACAAAAAGAAAAAGATATTCTCTGAAAATTAGGAATTAAATCAAATATATTTTCAATAGTTGTTGAGATCGAATTTTGAGAAATCCTGTTAACGAATCTTGGGCAATCATAGTTGCTGTTATTTTCTATCAATGTCATACACAATAAAATAGAAAATTTCATTTGAAATGTTGGTTTTTTTTTTTTTTTTTTTTTTTTAATTATTTGAAATAGAGTTTATAAAGTTGTAATACGTTTACCAACCTTACAAATTCCCTTGTTTTTTTGTTCTCCACCTCTTGCCAATTTGCGAGGACGCAATCATTTATGTCCCCTCGTTTTTTGTTTGGTTGGTTACAAAACTAAATAAACTAAATAGCAAACTTTATTAAAAAAAAAAAAAAAAAATTAACCGTATGTTTTTTATTTAAAAACTATGATTTTTCTTTAAATAATATTTATATCAATTATGCATTTTACCGGATCGATATTTTGAATAATTTATCTTACTTTTCAATAATTTTAAAATTGAATAATTTTATTTATGATATTCCAATAATACTAAATTTTAGTGATTGAGATAACAAAATTATTAAACTAAATTAATTTTAAATTACAAAATATAGATAAATTGATTGTCTTACTTTTGACGCGATTAAAAAAAAACTTAAAAGAAAAAACACATAATGACTAAAAATGACCATTATTAAAATATTATGTTAAATTTTGAAATATATGAATCAGACTCAAACTATACTATAAATTTAAGAACAAAAATGAATATTATCGATCAAAACTCTTGTTGATTTTATTATTTGATAGTAATCCAATTCGACATTCCGGTGATGATTTTTATGTAGTTGTAGTCTCCGTCTACTATTTTATACTAAAAAAATGAACATTATTGAAAATAAATGGTTGGAATAAAAGAACTCGTATAAATACCAAAAAAAAGAGGCTAATTTTCCAAAAAATTAAAAATCAATTGTGGTGGTATATATTTATATATTTATTTATTTTTTTTGAAACGATATATTATTTATTTAATTCCATTTTAGCTTTGTATTACCGCGATCATCTTCATCCCCTTTCACAATTAAACCCGCCACCATTATTCCCCATCAATTCCCTCTCAATCTTCCTCATTCTCACCTCGTTCTTCTACTCCTCTTCGCCTTCTCTTTACATCTATCTCTCTCTCACGCACCAAAACAGAATCGTCAGTTCTTGGCATTTCCAGAGCGGGAATTGCTCATACATCGCCGGCAAGGTGAGTTCTTCTTCACTTTCTAGCTTCCCACTCTTTTCTAAATGTATTAGTAAGTATAATTTTGCATTTATGATGATTCACAAAGAATTTACTGTTTCATACGCACCATACATCTGAGAATCCACACACAATTCACTGGTGCCGACTCTCACCATTCAAATTGTTTGTTTTCTGAATAGTGGAATTAGTCGTTTGGGTAGATGCATATACTGAATTTATATAGACCCTCTTTCGGGAATCTCTGGAAATGCTCTGAACATTCGAATTTGCGGAGCTTCGGGCTAACGCACATTCCAATCTCTGCTTCTAAAAGCTTTGTTTCCAGGTATTTGCATGATTTCCTAGTGCCTTCATCAATGTTGCAAAATAAATTCTACTAGGTTTATGCTGTTAGTTGTTTGGACAACAGAGAATTTACGACCGTGAATGGAAAATTGAATGGACGTTGAGTATATTTCGTAACGGGAATATAAGAAACTGTTCAATTATGTTCAACCACTTTGGGTTGGTGTAAATTTATCTATATTAACCTACAGAAACCGTGTACGACTTACTGAGAAGTAATAACAAATATCGAGAACAAAAAACTGCTAGGAACTCAAGAAAAGATGGCCTTCTGTTTGTGTTGATTTTTATTTGGATTGGATAACATTAATATGTGCACTGGTGCGTTTTTTCGGATGTTGGTATCTCATGATCACTTGTTAATAGTTGTAATAATTCATGTATCTTAGAATTTAAAATGGTTGAAATGTGCTAGACCTCAATCTCAATCATAGTTGACGTTGGTTGATATAAATAATTAAATTTATCTCATCCCTTTAGCTTAAGCTCTTGGGTTGATTGATGGTTGTATTAGATATTAAAAGTTTGTTCAACTCATGATCTATTTTTATTACTATCTTGTTCATAATGTATAATTATGATATCAAAAGAGTAAGATTTTTCAATTTGCCCAACTTTTAATTGACTTTATATCTTCAATAGGCCCAGCTTTCTGTCTTAGACATCAAAGGAGTTCGTCAAACCTGCGATCCACTTTTAGTACTACTTTGTTTGTAATGAATAATGATGCATCATAACACTTTATTTCAAGCAAACTTGACGTTCAGTAAAATTTTGATGTAATTGTTCTTTTATCTTAATGTAGAGCTTGTCTGTTTTTGCTGTAAATATTTATGGTCACTTGTTTGCCTCTACTTTGTTTAACGTCTTAACAACTTCAGAAAAATTGCTGTAATGTCTGCATCTGTGTCAAAAGATTCTGGGATATCAGTTGCATCAGTAGCAATCCAGCCTCCATCTCACCCTACCTATGATTTGCGTGGCATCATCAAGTTAGCCCTTGCAGAAGATTCTGCTGATTTTGGTATATGTACTTTTTAATATTTACGATGATTTTTGGGCTTTCTTCCATTTCAATTTGATGCAAATTGCATCTGAGGTTTTAAAAAACAAGAAGGAATTAGTTACTGAAGTTTTCAGTTGCCAAACTAATGGTAAGCATAGATTTTGCTTCCTAGGTATGCTATTGATCTTATGTCTTATTTCGGTCGTATAAGAAGTTTATGGATGTATTCAAATCATCACTGTAATTTTACTATTAAACTAAGATCAACTTGAGTTTATTCTGTTTTTCCCCTAGTGTAGCTGCTGTGACTGAGGTCCAGAAGACTAGAATTTTAAGCAATTTTTATTGAAGGATCTCCTAGCTAATGCATGTTGATCCACGTCTTGTATATGATATTCTGCTCTTTTCTTTATTGTTTTTCCATTGTTTTCCTCTGTGAGCGGCAGTTTCAAATTTGATTTTAGATCAATTTTCAATTGCCAGCAACTGTTCTAATGGGTCAACTTCCAATGACATAGACCTAGAGACCAGCATCAGATTGATTGCATCTCCTGCATTTTATGTCATGCCTGAGTTGCGTATTAATACTGATTTCCCGAGGCATCACAAACTGTGATTTGACAAGAACAAAATAATTGAAATATGGATTTTATTGATAACTTGCAGAAAAAGAAAATACAGAAAAATACCACCAAGTAATTTGAGGAACTTGGATACCTCCCCTCAAGCGCAAGCTCAAGATAAATTACTTACCTTCACCCCTCCCACTTACTCTTATTTGTAATCACTTTCTACTAATGGACTCATTAACTAGCGACTGACATTTCAATGTTTAGTAACTTATTCACATTTCTAACATCTATCCTGATAGCATTCCCAACACAATTGTAGGTGATGTAACATCTCTGGCAACCATTCCTTCTGACATTGTAGTGGATGCTTTTTTCTTGGCCAAAGAGGATGGCATTGTTGCCGGTATTGCTCTTGCAGATATGGTATTCCAGGAGGTTGATCCGTCAATTAAGGTAACGCTGTTTCTCTCTCTGTTGAGTTATTTACGAGATGGGTGTGTTCTTATTCATCTTAATCCACATTTTGTCTTCAGGTGGAATGGTCTCAAAAGGATGGAGATTATATTCATAAAGGACTACAATTTGGAAAAGTTTCTGGTAAGAGTAGAAAATCTTTATGAAGTCTATAAAAACGCTGTTTGAGCATAGATGTTGGTATGGCTGTGCTCCAAGCACGTGATTTCGAAGTGTTTAATTTTTTTTTAATGTACTTTTATACATGTCGGGACATTCTCGGAGAAAGGGTTGGATGAAAATTTGGTTTGGTTAGCTTTTCAAGACTTTTCTTCCATGGAAGATGAAAAAGAATCTAAAACAATAGATTTTACAGAATGTGTTTTTGATATGTCTGCATGGGTATATAGTGGAGAATGGTAAACTATTATGTCCATCTCATGTGTTCGTTTTTGTGGTTTAAGGAGAATACATTGGGAAAACATTCCTATTAATTTAAAAAAAAACCCTATTGTTTCTCATATGCAGGGCAAGCACAAAGCATTCTTGTAGCTGAAAGGGTGGCTTTAAACTTTATGCAGAGAATGAGTGGAATTGCAACTTTAACTAAGGTACCTTGTTTCCTTGATGCGATCAATAAGTACCTTGACAGTATCAATTTCTTCCGTGCAATATATAAATTTAGGGACACAGCAGGGTGAGCCAGTTAACTACCTCTGGCTCGTGATTGACTATGCACACATGTATTCAATTACGTTTGGTGCTTGTGTGGGTTGTGCCTAGGAATATAGATGGGCAATGGGTCAGGTTAAGAGTATTTTGGGACCTCGGGTTGGTCTGTTCCCTGAACCAACCAACCCATATTTATAGTGCAGCCCAACCCCTTATATTATTAGGTTGGGTCAGGTAAGGTCAAGTCCATTGTGTTGGTTTCTTCTTTCTTTCTTTTTAGGTTAAAATACCATTTAGTTTCCTGGACTTTCATGCTTGTTCCATTTTGGTCCATTGACTTTCAAATGTCTAATTTTAGTTCCTAGACTTTGATGGTTGTTCCATTTTAGTCTTTAGATTTTTAAATGGACAATTTTGATCTTAAACTTTTCAAAATGGTCCTTGAGTTAAAAAATAAATAAAAAAAAAAGATTTTAAAAATTGATTAGCTGGCATAAAAATAATAATTAAAAAGAAAGAAAAAAAAATCAAATCCTCATCTTCTTCTCAGTTTTTGCTCAGTTTTTGGTTTTTTTTACACCATTACGGAGCCATCCTCACAAAAAGTGTTTGTTCACTCTGTGAATGGTCAATGTGGCTCGTTTCTTCCATCTCACATCTGCTCTGTTTTGGAATCAATCATACAAATGGGCTGTGTTGGATCGTCACATTTCAACAGAAACAACTTGGCTGAATCGTTTCATCTCTTTTTGTATACTGGACAAATTTTAGTCAGTGTTAGGCTGCTGGCTTGGTTATGAAGAGTATTATATGAAAATCAATACAAGTTGATAACCAAGAAATTATCTCTGTTTATCTAATTGGATTTAATCTTGTTATTGAAGACCAAATTTATTATTTCTCTATTGTTTATAATAACAACGATCAAGTGCTTTACACTATGCGACTAAACCTCAAAAGGGAATTTGGTGCAAGAGTATTGGGGTTTTTCTGGAAAAAATTGGGAGGGGGATTTGGTTGGCTTTTAGAACAGTGTGATTACTCTGGTGCTTGTGGGGTGTTTGGGATTTGTGATGGTGCAGTTTAAGGAAAAAAATCCTCAAAAAACAGAGCATAAAACTAAGAAGAAGATCAGGGCATAATTTTTTTTTAATTATTATTTTTATGCCAGGACATCAATTTTTAAAATCTTTTATTTTTATTTTGTAACCCATTAAACATTTTGGAATGTTTGTAGATCAAAAATGGACATTTGGAAGTCCAAAGACTAAAATGGAACTAACATGAAAGTCTAGACACTAAAATTGGACATTTGAAAGTCAAGGGACCAAAATGGAACAAACATGAGAGTCAAGGGATCAAAACGGTACACTAGCCTTCTTTTTATTAGAAATTTAGGATTTCAGTCACAAACAACATGAAGCTGCTCAGATGAAGAGGCATCAGAGGAAATATCGATTATGCTGAAATTCTCTTTGGAAGCATTAAAAATTGAAAAATATCATTAAAAAAAGTTATTTTTATTTGATCATTTAAAACTGATCACTGTGGCCATTTTCTGATAAGATCATGAAAGCAACATCAGAACAGCCCCTAATTTCTAGTACCCTTGGCTTTTATGGTTATTTTGTCCATTTCTTGTTTTATTTAGTATTAAGAGAAGATTATGACATCAAAATACAGTTTCCTGATTTTGAACATCCATTAATTTCAACAATTTTTGCAGGCAATGGCAGTTGCTGCAAGCCCTGCACGTATCCTGGAAACGAGAAAAACTGCTCCAGGTTTACGCTTGGTGGATAAGTGGGCGGTATAGATCACTTTTGTATTTATACAGTAACTTATTTGGCCTTTTGTATGTATTACTTATCAATTTATTTTACAGGTATTAATCGGTGGAGGTCAAAATCACAGGATGGGTTTATTCGATATGGTGTTGATAAAAGACAATCATATATCAGCAGCTGGAGGCATCTCAAATGCCATTAAATCTGTTGACCTTTATTTGCAACAAAGAAATCTCAAAATGGACGTTGAGGTATTTTCCTAAATACTAATATATTCTTTATAAGTTTATTAAAACCCTACATATTTCCTAGTAATTAAACATTATAGTTTATAGGGTCAGAAAACTCTCGAGGTAATTGTAATCTACACACTTTTGGATATAAAAATATGTGTGCACGAGCTTGTAATTACTTATACTGTAATTACAAGTGTGCACTCTTATTTTCTTTAAAGTTTAAATAAAATTGAATCGTGATATACTACAACTTGCATACACCTAAGCTTTTATATTTCTTAAATGTTTAAGATTCTATTTTGGGTATGGTTGAACATGCAAATTTTTGTTTTTATAATGACTACTTTCAAATGAAACTTAATTTTCTTGGTTATATTTTAATCAAATTTCCAGGTTGAGACCAGAACTCTTGAGGAAGTACATGAGGTACTACACTATGCAACTCAAAACAAGACATGCTTGACTAGGATGATGTTGGATAATATGGTCGTTCCACTCCCGAGTGGCGATGTTGATGTATCCATGCTTAAGGAGGCTGTAGATATCATCAATGAGAGATTTGAAACTGAGGTAATGTGTAAAAAGATCATGGCTCAGTATAGAATTTGAAACAAATCAGTTGTATCAAAAAGTAGACCAGTCTTTGTTAATCCAAGTCCCATTTCTTACTTAGGCTAACTAATAGATTGACTTATTTATGGATTTTGGTTTCTGGAGATTCTTTTGAACCATGGCTGCTTTCGTTTAAGTGGCATTTCAGTTCGATAGAAATTTGACAATGTGAGACTCCATGTAACAACCCGGTCCATAACCGTTAGGTTATAGCACGAAAGTTACTAATGCATGAAAGACGTTATTAAAAATTTCGGCCGAGTTTCCCCTAAAATATGGGAAAACTCATACCCGCAAAACCTAGACAATTCAAAATTCATTCATAACGACCTTGCAAGTTGAAATCAAATCATTAATTATATCCAGGCAGCACGCAGTTAAAACATGGATCTCGAGATCTTGCTTCAAAACAAAATAGTTTTAAACTAAGCTATTACAACAGTTCATGCAGAAAGAGATGCAATAACTTAAACAAAAGTAGAGAACTACACGACTCAACGCAACAGACACGTACCCCCTCGGTCTATCCTCAGTTGTCGATCATCCATCCAGGTGCATACCTGCATCTATGGTTTTGAATCCACAACCAACATAAAACGAAGGGGTGAGTCGGTGAAATCTCAGTAAGAAATCTCGCACGAGGTGCACACTTCCAAGACATGCGTAATCAGAAGTCTATGAATAACATGCACAAACGAAAGGGAACTCATCCCGATTCCCTAGTAACTGTGTCATGCGTCCCATACCACGTGACGGTAATCGAGGGGAAGTCTCACGACCGATGCCATGAGACCGGAAAAGCCACTACTCGACCCTATCGCGTAAGGCGAAGCACCTCAATACTTGGGTGTAGCTATGGAGTCTCCCAAGCGTCTCCTAGGGTACCTCCGGCGCGTGTGAGGTGAACAAGAACCAATCAGGTCCCCCCACGGTACTAAGCTAGTTGGCATCTCGTCCAGCTGTAGGTGCAGGTATCTGTCCAAGCATTAGCGGATGCTCTAGCCGAAGACTGTATCACGCATCTGCTTGACAGTCCGGAACTCGTACAGTTTGTGGTGCTCTAACTATGCTATAGTTAAACGTAAACCCAAAAGTATTCGAGTAACTCCTAGGTATCAGAAAGGACTGTGGGAACCCTGACCGCAGTCGGCTACCCAACACGTCTAAAAGACCCTGTGGTCACGTGTCACCCTCGGATGGTTGCAATCCATCCCTTCGCAGGCACGATCTCTGTCTACCTCTATCTGCCAGAGAACGTTGATGCATCCGACTACCTCGATGGGCTGTTCTCTGACGTGCCATGTAGCAATAGACCCTATGGTCTAGTGCAACCGCCTTATGGCAGAGTAGAGACATGTCTAGGCCATATGGCCGACATGCTCATGCTAGCAAGGAAAGTGACTCCACACTCACCACAACACATAATGCATGCAACTCAGTATATAAGAACAGATTATCACGATAACATGCTACATAGTATATCCTTACAGAACATGCTTCAGCACAAGTACATGTTCACATCATAATATCATTCAAGTACACGTATTAAACCAGACAACGAACATGCATCAGATACTAAAACATATTCAGCATACGAGCATCAAGAATCAAAACTACAATCTCTTATACATATACATAAATCAACAAGGAACCCTACATGCATCTAACCAACCAAACAGGAGCAACATACAGTTTGAAATATACGAATGCACATTAACAAACATGAGATTGGTTTAAGCAAAACAAGTCCAGCTAGGGTCCCTTACACTTGGGTTCTACTAGAACCAACTACTAGACCTTGGTCCAACGGGCGTTCTAGCTGACCCTTGAACTTACAATTGAACAACAAGATACTAGTAAGAAGTAGAAACATTCAACATACAAGAATCAAACACAGAGACGACAATAGCTTATAGGATCCAAAGGTACCGCAAACACTTACACCACCCGAGCTACTAGCCTCGAAATCAACCCGACAAAAGCTCTCATATAACGGCTTCTAACTCCAACTTCAACCAAGCAACAAGACAGTTTCTCCTAGAATAAGGTGCGCACTCTAAGTAAGCACACGAACCAACAAACAAACACACACCAACATACTTCTCAACATAAACCGAAGGAAGGCACTCCCATGAATACAAAGCTCAGCCTAAATACGTCATCACAATAATCTCGGCCAACCTCCCATTTGCAACCAGGCAATTCACTAAACTAAAAGGTTTCACTGCTTGACCAATCCACACAAACAAGAGTTAAGTCAAATGATATCCATTTCATGGTCAACATGCCCTACTAGATGAGATTGAAGTCACAAACGTCTAAACTACACTCAAAACGTATACAAATCCAAGGAAACAACACCTTTATAGCCAAACTCGAATTATTCAACAAGGCTTGCTAATGCTCAACCAAAACCTTCAACTTAACTATGTAACCAGTCAACAACTTAGTTCCAACCTAGTTGAGACCTTTACTGACTAGCAACACAAAGCCACAACTCACCATTTGATGCACATTTGAGTAGTAGTCAGAAATAGAACTTTCTAAGCCAAAAGTGTTCTGCCAACACCAACCTTGCATCTTCTTTGTCGTCACATCAATAACACCCTAAGGAATAGCTAGCTTCTGAGTTCGCCTTTCCCAAGCTTAATAAACAGTCGTTTTGTGGCCAAGACGTCAACGCACAAGTTCGTCCAAAGTAGGAAAACAAGCTTGATAAACAACCACAAACTCTGCTTCCATTGACCAATAATCCAAACAAAACCCACGAAATTCCATCGCTGATTTGAGCAATCTCGTGATTAATAAAAGGAAACGAAGAAAACAATCAAGAAGAAGGAGAAGAGGATTCAAATGAAGACCTTATGTCAGTTTGGGGAAGGACGAAATTGATGGTGAAATCACAAGGGAAGGAGATGAGATCGAAGGGGAGAAATCGCAGTAAGGAGAGGAAGAAAAAAAAATCGCATGATAGAGGGGAGAAGAAAACAATGAGAATTTTAGGGTTTAAACTTTGGGTATTTGCAATAAAATCCTCCGGCTCTTTATTTTATAAATAACTAACCTTAAATTCTAAACAAATTGTTGTTAGGAGAGTTGGTTGGACTAATACTTAGCTTAGAGTTGACCTTGGTTCAAATCCCAGTTTTGTTAGAAATTAATGTGATTTTTTTTTTTTTTCATTTGGAGTGGTTTGTCACATTCCAGCAAGTGATCCACCTTATGCTTTCTTTCTTTTTTTTTTCTTTTTTTTTTTTTAATAAAACCAGTCTGATGCTAGAATGTCTGGATTATGAATTTATTATATAAACGTTATTTTAAAAAATGTTAGAAAAAAAATGAAAACCTTTCAATGAAATACATTGGATTACTTTTTCTGAAACATTTATTTTCATGGAAGTAATACATATTTAAGATTATATTTTAATCTTAAAATATTGAAACCTCTAGAAAAGTAGATTTTGTTAAAAGTATTACATCATTAAAATATGTTGTTGGATTCAAGCTTTCTCATGAATGTTAATTAATCAACCATGCCTTGAGCACAAGATGTATTTCCGAGGCAAAGTAAAGTTAGATATAATTTGTTCTTGAGTAATTGAACTTAGGAATTTTACATTTCGTGTTCTTGTTTATGACTTAAATTTGCACCTAGTAGTGGCCTAGGAGTATACCTATCTTCTAAATGTTTTTTAATAAACACTTAGGATTTTAATTCGCCTATTTCTGGTTGCAGGCTTCAGGAAATGTTACTCTGAATACGATACATAAAATTGGACAAACTGGGGTTACTTACATATCCAGGTAATGCACAGATTGTCATATTTTATCAGCAAGCTTGCAGCTTTTGTTTGATCAAAGGGAAAACCTCTATTTTTTTTCTTTTAAAATATATATAAACATACATATTCATAATAATTAATTCTAATGTGATTACTTCAGTTCTCTCTAACCTCTCTAGTGTCATCAAGAAAGCTTGGAAAGCTGACAGACTGAGTCAAAAGAATCCCTGAAAAGCACCTATAACTGCTAGGAATTACTATAAAATCTCAGCTATATTGTGGACACATTAGTGCTCATTTGAGGATCTCTTTCTTGATTGCGATGTACCACATAGATAGAATTTGTATTTCCTTCACAACTCTCATTAGTTTACTCAGCCTTTATTGGGCCTAGCAATAGAAGCCTTGTAAACCCACCTTCTCATGTTCCCTTTGAAGTGAACGTTCCGTTTAATATCACACACTATCTATCACTCCCATAGGGACTGTTTGTTTAGCTCTTTTATAGAGTTATTAAAAACGAGCTTTTATAATCACTCTTTAAATACGCCTGTTACGGTATTTTCTTCTTAAAAATCACTCAAAATAATTTCTCATTTCTAATCACTTCATAATTATTCATCCAAACATCTCATAGAGTTTCCAAGTCCTCTGTAGATAAAAAAAACTCATGTTTATATCTTTGGTTAATGCATATAGTCTCGACTAAGAGGTCAATGTTTCAAATGGCCACTCGCATGTAGTTGAACCTTGATGGTTGAACATACATGTTACTGGATGGTTCAATGTCAAATCATAAGATTTTTTTTTATTTAGTAATCCCAGAAGTTTAATTGCAACCGAAACTCAGTCAAGTGTCGTGAGAATGTTTCTCTGCAGTTATGCTAAAACCTTCTCCTTGCAGTACAGAAAGCAAGAGTAGTCTAAGAAACAAAGTCCGAGTTAAACGATACTCAAAGGAAACATGTTATACAACTCTCAATTGGATTAAAAAAATATGGAGTAAAGCAGAAAATAGTTCTAAAACAGTGGGAATTTCAGTGAAAACTTTGAAAACTTGCCACACAAGTAAGAACAGAAATCTTTTTTTTTTTTCTGACTACCTTATCCATATGATTCCATCTTATCTCATATTCTCATCAGTGAAATTTGAGGTTAGTGTACATAAATGGGGATCAACCTTTATTGCAATGAGAATATAAATAACTTTGACCTGAGCCTAGTGAAAGTGGGGAGGGGATCAACCTATACAAACTGTTATCTTTTGAGATAATCTTTTGTGACTTTATAATTGACCTTTGCAGTGGTGCACTGACACATTCTGTTAAAGCACTCGATATCTCTCTAAAGATCGACACAGAATTAGCCCTTCAAGTTGGAAGACGTACAAAACGAGCCTAGTTCTAAATCCTGATCACGTATTTGGTAATGTTTATGCTCTCAATTATTAGTGCTTGTCTCACCTTTAATTATGCTTCCACTTTTTTTACTCGATATGCTAGGAAATTTAAAATTTATGTTTCCACTCCTTTGTCCACATTGATTGAGGGATGTTTGGATTTTGGGGTTGATGAGAGAAGAGGAGACGAAGGGGAGGAAGAAGGAGAAATTGAGTGATTTGGGGATATGAAGTATTTGTTTAGGGATTGATGTTTTAGAGAGAAGAGATTGGAAAAACTTTTTTTGAGATATGTGTTTAGGAGAGAAGATGTTTATTTTAGATGAAATTTGATATAAAGTTTGATTTAAGATATGATAAGATGTTGGAGAGAAGTTGAGAAGAGGTTGATGAGCAGTTGAGGAGAGGTTGTGATGTACTAAAAATAAACAAGGAGTTCAACTCCTCTTCCTCTTCTCCAAATCCAAACATCCCGTCAGGGTATGAAAAGTTGGAAGAATGTTTATTTTGTTTTGTTATCTACTTCAGAAAAATCAAATTTTGAAAGCTCTTTTGATAATTATTTGACATGTTTGGCTACAGCGGGAATAGAAGTGAGAGTAAATTAGTGTTTGACGAGATGACAACCTCGTATGACAAACGGTGGGGAGAGATCGCTTTCCTACCACATGAAACAGGCATGTGGTCTTTGAAAATTTGTTTGTTTTCTCGTCATTTCTTCAATGAAGAAAGCTAGAGAGAGAAAATGCTAGGTTTGGATTTAATTCCCTTGGATTTCTGTGCTTGTAGGTAGTTACTTGTGTGTAAGGTTGAAATGTACAAATCATAGTTGCGTGCAGTGTTAAGTCAGACCATACTTTTTATCTTTGTTGCAGGGACCAGGTGAAATGCCTTTGCATTACCTTTGGCTTTTACACCCACTTTATTACTTGTGATTGACAAATTTCTTACAAACTAAACAATTAATAGAAAAGTGGATGTTAGTAGCCAGGTCAACTAGCATAAACCAGGTCATGTATTCGAATCTTCTATCCATGTATTCGAATCTTCTATCTAATACTCATTGTTTAGCTAATAAAATGGGTGTTTTAGTTTAAATAAAGAGGAGAGGTTTTTAGATTTTTGTTCTTTCTACAAACCTCCCCTTGTTTGGTAGCAGCAGGCAGCCTCAACTCTTTCTTTTCTTTTCTTTTTGCCCTCCTCTTATCTATTTCCAGCAAAAAAGTAGACTCTTTGCTTTTACTATACGTGTTTGGACAAAAGAAAAAATCCTTCATAAACTTTACACGTTCCGTATCACTTTAACCCTTCAATCGAATGAGATTTTTTTTTAGATGGTCACACATAACTTTTTTTTTTTTAATAATTTGAGTAAGTGTTTTTGTCACGATTACTCATAATCTCTTAACACGAAAGAATGTTTTATTTATGTCGAACATTTTATAACTACTTAAAAAAAATTTACCTACTTGTTTATGGATAGATTGTTCCTACATTTGCAGGGTGTTGCACGACTTTTCATTTCTTTGCCTTTTTTTTATAAGATAAAATATAGAAGCTAGTTAGCAACTAATAGACAAATTTTCTTTCTTGTAAGGGGGTATTTGGATTTTGGGATTGATGAGAAGAGAGAGGAAGAGGAGGAAGAAGAGAAAATGTAGTGATCTGAGGATATGAAGTATTTGTTTGAAGATTGATATTTTAGAGGAAAGAGGTTGGAAATTTTTTTTTTAGAATTTTATGTTTAGGATAGAAGATTTTTATTTGATGTGTGATGGAATATTAGAGAGAAGTCAAGGAGAGGTTGAGAGAAATTGGGAACAGATTGTGATGTACTAAAAATAAACATGGAGTTGAATTCCTCCTCTTCTTCTCCTCCAAATACAAACACCCCTAAAAGTTAATCTCTCGCCACCAAAATCTCCTATCCAAACAATCTCCTTGTTTTTGTTAAAAGAATAATAATTAAAAAAAAAAAAAACTTCTTTCCGACCTTGCAGTTTAAAAGCTGTTGTCATTCTGTTGTACTAGTCAAAAGGTGGAGGCAGAAGCGTCATGCTTTTGTGTAAAAATGCTTGATTTAGTAGGAATAAGGATGTTGATTTTTCACGTTTTTCATTTGATTTAGAAAACAGTCATTCAAAATGTTGGATCCATGAAATTGCAAAAGTAGGTGTGTAGGCCGATTATTTTGAAACATATGTCAATAAATAAAAACATAATTCTAATAGCAACTATATATAATCTAGTCTTTCCATAATTCTAATCGTGTCAAAACGAGTATAGCTTAGTTCTCTTTAATGATATATTAGCCTCCGCTCAGTTTGCCCAATTTCTTTGGTACTAAAAAAAAATCTTGAGAATATATATTCAAATTCTCCTTTTTAAGTTGTTGAATAAAAAAAAAAAAGTAATTACATATCTATCCTAAATTTTGAAGATTTCATTACTTGATTCTAGCACTAATGTTTTACTATTCTGGCAGAGACATATTCCATCTTTTAAATCTATAACATTTAAATATATATTAAAAAAAAACTCAAAAAAAATTATTTTCTAATAATTAGTGATTATGGATTGAACTCCAACATTTTCTTTTCAAAATGAATTGGTTTGGCCTCCTTGGTTAATGATGTTTTAATTATAAACATTTTTTTTTAATGTACAAGATGAATAAAAATAGTTATAAGTTAGACTAGTGGTCAAAAGTTGTCGTGGAATTAAGAAATTATGAATTCAATTACACATTTTAAAATAATTTTTATAGATTTTTTAATATAAAAATATTATAGGATAAGATGAGAGTAATTGAAGTATGGATAATGCAGTAAAGAAAATCTCACAAATATATATAAACATAAAATAATTGAGGTTTAGGCCAACTGTTTATGCTTATATCAATGAAATTAGTTTAATAAATGGGAACCACTTATGAACAAAGAAAAGCATAGGCTATGGCTATGGGAAGTGGGATTGTGCCCTTAAGTCATACCATTTAATGATTTTCTGGCCTACCATACCCCATAATAATTTACATGAATTTTGATTTATTCATCAATAACTGCTTGGTTTTTAAGCTTACAACCCTAACTTTGTTCTAAAATGGAGGGAAGAGTTTTATTTTATTTTATTTTATTATTTTTTTTAATCTTTCTTTTTTTCTCAGAGAATGAAATTATATGCTCTTGTTGGCATATTTGTAAGTTGTTTAGTTCTTCAATAAGTAGTGTTTTTTTTTTAGTTAAATGTATTATTTAAGAAAAAATTGTAATTTTTTTTCTACCATACTTCTTTTTTAGGAGTTGAACGTTGATAAAGAAAGGTTACAACCTTATGATTGAAAATTTGTTACCATACTTGAAATTCACATAAATTAGCTTTTTGAAAGAAAATAAGAAATGAAAATTCTCCCCCCGTGACGCTCCCAAACTGATCGCTCTCGTTTTTAATAAGCAGTCCCACCGGCTTCATTATCTTCTTTGCAAGGCATCGCACCATGAATACAGGTTCCGACGAAGAAAGAAGCTCAACTGCATTTCTTTTTTTGACAATGTGTAGGGTAGAGAATTCAACCTCTAACTTCAAAATCGATAGTACTACTTTACCACTCACACCCTTGTTTGAGAAATACATAAAAACTTATTTCGTAACTTACCACTTGAGTAAGTTGTTTCGATTTTTTTTTAGATTACACAACAATTGGGATGAAGATTCGAACTCGTGACATTGTGATCTTTGGATAGACATTGGTTCTTGAATATATATATTGATGCTGCTTAGCTTTTGACAAATGCTTCTTAAATAAAGTACTTACATTTAATTTACTTTTGCAAAATAAAAAAAGAAGCAAACAAACATATTCACATGGTGTTTGAGATTCCACTTATTTTTTCCTTTTTGGAAAGGTATTTGAGATGACTTTTTAAGAGTAGTATTTTCATATAAAACACTTCAAAAAAAAAAAAAGTTAATGTTTTATGTATAAATTCTTTAAAATGCTTTTCTTATAAGGCTTTAACATTTTCTTTTAAGAATTGCCAAAAATATTTTTTTGAATCTGTAACGAAACATTGCAGAAAAATTGAAAATTATTTTCAATTAGTTAAAGAAAAGAAAAACACTGTGTTCGAGATTCCAAAGTCCAACTTTATCGGTAATAAATTGCATAATCAGCCAAAGCAAGCATTGTTCATATGATCTGATATTAGTGATTAGTATCTATCGATCAATAGTTCGAATTTTTGTAGTGCGTTTTATGTAGGGTTTGTTGTCCCCTTCTCTAACTTTTTATTAATTTACTAAAAAAAATGCTACTCATAAGTCATACCATCCATGTGGACGTGAGTCAGCATCGCGACTAATCCAGCCACCGGTGGCGCTGGAAGTAGTGCCATTGATGCATAAATTGACAAACATTTTTACAAACACTTGGCGTTAGGCATATTCCTCTGTCAGCTGACGTCGATTTTCGGGAAAAATTGATATCGAACGTACCTTATCGATTAACTTAAAAATGAAATCGAATCGATTTGTCAGTTAAGTAGGTCGGTTAAGTCGTTAAATCGATTAAATCAATTAATTTATTTTTTATATTTTTTTATTTTTTTAATTAAAAACATATTCATCATATAATTTTATATCGAGATTTTGATAATTAATTTAAAAAAAATGAATATATCGAATATATTTTAGAAACTCATTTAAAATTAAGTTGATTTTACCATAATTTAATAATAAATATAACTAATTATATGAAAATATTAATATTTTATAAACGAAAATTTTATTTATAGACCAATCGAATTGATCTAAAAAATATGGTTAACTTTTTTTTAACTGACACCAATCGATACATACATTAAAACTACTCGTCCGTCCTTAATTCTGTCTGTCCAATTGATTTTCGAAAAATGTATTAACATCCGTACTTAACGTGCATTTTGAACCATTCCCTTAATGAGTGAGTGGATTTGGTACTGGAAAAACGCCAACGATAAAACAAAATTGAATTCAAAGGATGGGTTTGTAATTCAACAACAAAAGGATAAATTATTATTAAATATAGTTTCAAACAAGTTAAAAAGTTTAATCATATAATTTAAAATTTTAGACTTTAATTTTTATGATTTGGAGAAATATAAAACTTAGTTCTACGTGTAGAATTTAGTCTTTATGATTTAAAAAAAATAGAATTTAGTCATTATCATTTAATAAAACCTACGAAATCGTGCATGTTATTCGTAAATCGAAAATAAATTAAGTACGTAGATATAACATTTTGTATGTCGGGCCTAGGGACGGGCATGGTTACCCGGATATTGTGTAAAATAGCTATCTCAAAAAAAAAACATTTTGTGTATGAATGATGTTTTTTTTTGTCCAATTAATTTCTTATCTCACACTTTCATCAATAAACCCAAAAATAATTAACGACCACCTATTTTATTCACCAACATTTGTATATTTCCCCAAACTATAGAACTAAAGTCTAGATTTTTAATCGTATTAAACTTTAACTTTTTTTCAAACCATATGAACCTAAGTAAAATATTAATTTAATCTGTTTGGTTTCAAGAAAGTTAGAGTTTAATGTATATGATTTAAAAATTTAGACTTTAATTCTATGGTTTGAAGAAATATAGAATTTCGTTTCTATGGTTTAAAGAAAATAGACTTTAGTCTATATCATTTGATAAACCTAAAAAATAGTTCATGTTATTCGTAAATAGTTGAGTTAAGTATAGAGAACGTTGCATACATATTCAAAATGTGTATAAATATTAAAGTTGTGTCCATTTTCTATTTAATTTGCATACATATTCTAAATGTTTTTATAAAGTACATCAGTACCCTTTTAGTAACCGCACCTATACTAGTTGCAGAAGTAGACCTCCACACCCACCATCTTTGCCTCACAACTTGCACCAGCGCCACCGTCAATTCTACCTTGCCCTTCACCGTCGTCGAACTCGCCATTCACAAATACCTTCAACCTTCCATCACGATCTTCACCGTCATCGCCGTCGAATGCCACCTCGCCCTTCATCGCTGACGATCTCAACTTTCGCCGTGGAGTCGACAAAGTTCAATAGCAAGGAGGTCATTTGAAAGTTAAAAATTAAACGACAGAAAAATGGTTGTACGACTATTTAAACACATTTTGAAACCTTAGGTTGAAAATGACTTTATTTACAAAAAAAAAGTCATTAATGATATATTATTTAAATATTATATAACTAAGTTATTATATATGTATTTTTTATTAATATTGTGTTTATTGATCCACCAACTAGTATTATATTATACTAGAATAATGTATTAGAAATGTCGACAAATTTAATTATCACAGCTCTTAGTTATATTACTAATGTATTATAATGTTTACAATCGAATATGAATTGTATTATACTATGTATTTATACGGATCAAACGTATTATTATAATATGATAATCTAGGTATTAATATGGTTAGCACGTTGGTGGTTTATAAGTATTAAATTAGTATTTTTCAATATTACAAATGAAATCATTGGTTTTGGTATAGCATAATACTAATATATAACTTATTGTAATAAAATATCAATTATCAGTATTATATAGCTAACAAAAAAGTATTATATAATACAATATTGCATACGTATGAGTATCATATAGAAATTTTTCATTTTTTACGTATCAGAAATTTATATGGTTACAGACTAATATTAGAGTTTTTTTTGCAGCCTGTCATCATTAACAATATAGGAGAAATTTTATGAGCAAATAAAGGAGTTTAAGCATTGAATATTGATGGATGGGTCACCGACGGCGGCGATGGAGCTTCCTGACCACTGCGACGTCGAAGATTCTGACGATTCCGATCATCTTCTGACGATTCCACATTTATGTTTGAAAAAAAAAAAAAAAAAAAAAGAGCAAAAACATAATGGAAGATATTTATCTAAAAAAAGACATATTGGATGATATATAAAAGGAATTCAATAATGAGTATTTTTCTCATTGTTATCTAAATAATGTAAAAATCATGAAACATATATTTTGTATTTATAGCCCCAATAATTGTTACAATAATTATTTTTTTTAAAGTAAAAGCAAATATTCTAATTTAATATCCGAAGTTGAATTATTCTTTATTTATTCGCTAAAGTTGAAATATTTTTTCGTATTTAATATCCGAAATTGAATTATTTAGAATCTAAAAAGAAAATTTATCGAATGAAACTTAAAAAGGCAAAAAAAAAAAAAAAAAAAAAAAAAAAAAACCAACCAGATCCAAAGTAGTGAAATACCACATTTAATTCCATTCCATGTATTTTTGTAATTAAACATCTCTCATTTATTGGACCCAAAATTTAAATTAATTATATTATTCCTGGTTGCTTATTTTACAATTTATTCCATAAAAAAAAAAAAAAAAAAAAATCGTTTGCTTCAGTGTGGAATTATAGTGCTAAACTCAGGGTTAAATTAATTAAATAAAATAATTTTAAAATTTTGAGTGCTAAAGTATCCACTTTTAGTTTAGGTCGAGTTTAATAACATTTGATTTTTTCGTTTTTTATTTTTAAAATTTAAATCTATATTTACTTAAATTTTTTATATATGCCTCGTATTCTTTTCTTTTAAGTAAGTATATAGATCATAATCAAATTTCATAAACCAAAACAAATATTTGATAGCTATTTATTTTAGCTATCAATTTTTGATTTTGTTTTAAAACAGGTATAAGATATAGACATCAAAATAATGTGTTGAAATAATAGATTTATAGACATAAATTTCAAAAACAAAAAATTATATGGTTATCAAATAAATTAAATGAGTGGTATATATATATATATATATATAGTATTTATTTCATTTATATTATTTGAATTTGTTGGTTGTTACCCTACAAAAATGCTGATGAAGAATCCATGTGGCATATGGAAAAATAATAAAATTCTTTGATCAATATATATTATCAATTAACAGCATGAATTTGAACACAAGAACCATAATTTAAAAATTAAACAAAAAGGCCCAAGAAAAAGTGTTATAAACATACGTCGTAATCACTAATTATTTTATTATTCTTAATTAATCAGCTTCAAAATAAAGAAAATATTTAAATTCGATCTTAGGTTTTCCATTTCTATGTGGTACCTGAATTGTTATTTTCTCGAGACATAATATCTGAATTTTTAAATTGTTAATTTATTTTGGTACATTGAATTTTTAATTTAAGCGTCTGTTTTTAATCTCTCAAAAATGAGTTTTTAGGACATAAAATAGAATCATTTAAATATAAATGCATGGATTTTGTTTCAACCCACATTAGTTGCACACTACCCAAATGAGCAATGCTCTAATAATCATGCATGAACCAATAATTATGAGGTTACTAACTTAATTTCCTCTGCCAATTCTAAAAATTAAAAAAAAATTTAAAAACTTTTGAGATTTTTTTTTTTTTTTTTTTTTTTTTATTTTATAAATTCAACTGCAATTAGAAAATGTGAATTCAAATTCAGTCTTCCTATCAATATAGAAATCACTACGAAAACTCGAACAATGATCTATTTATGCTAATATATTAAGCGTGTTAGTTGAGCTATACTCGCTTTAACGTATAAAATAAATATAAATAAATTCATTTAAAATTGTATTTGATTATAAAAAATTAATTAAAGTAATATGACATCCCCGCTAACCTAACAACTAACTGAATTTAA
>JBBMEG010000003.1:10142410-10156993 GCA_037832605.1 Cyclanthera cordifolia
TAAAATTGTATTTGATTATAAAAAATTAATTAAAGTAATATGACATCCCCGCTAACCTAACAACTAACTGAATTTAAACGTAAAAATAATGTTGGAAAGGAAAGTAATTGGTTCGGTTCGGTCGGATCCGGTTCATGATTTCCTTTCATATGGGTACAGCCGCATACAGATCTCTCTCGTTCAAGAATTATTAAAAAACAAGTTAAGAAAAAGGAGCAAAGAAGAAGAGTTCAGGGAGAAGAAGAGGAAAGAAAAGCCCAGAAAAGAATTGAAGTTGAATCAGAAAAGGAAATGAAAGATTGTGGGATTGAAGAAGCAACTGGTTCTTCGGATCAGAATGAAGAACTGTAGAAATGGGTTAACAACAATGGAATTTTCAACTTCCAAATGCAAGCTACTGATTCCGGCAGAATAATGAACCTTCTCTGTACTCAATTTATACCTCTATTTGATTCTCATTATACCAAGCATTTGAAACCCTAAAATCTCTTTCCAGTTTATCCTTCTGATTATGCTCGTTCTTAGTCCAATCTGGTCTTCTTTCGTGTTTATTCTTCTGAGGGTGCTTTATTTTGACTTGGGCTTCTGTTTGTATGTCGAATCTAACTAACTTTCTTCGTTGGTTTTCGGCTCTTTTCCTACATATGCCCGTTTTTACTGGATTATGTCCTTGAGTTGCTTAAATCGGATGTCGGATTCATTCTTCAGGTCTCTGGCATCAGCTAGGTTTTAGGGTCTCGTTTTGTGTTATCTTGTTATTGATGTTGCTGTTGTAGGTGATGCTACTTTATTGAGTTCTTTGGTTTTCGGGCTGTGTAGGAATTTGGTGTAATTACTTTTAGATTTTGGTTTATACACAGTTTTCTATATATATCCTTCTTTTGATATATTTCCCAGAGGGATTTGTTGATTAAATTTCTTTTTTTCTTTTCTTCTTTGGCTTTTGGCCCCCATTTTGAGAGACAAAAAGAGAGGGGAAGAAGTACACAGTATACAGTCTTGAGACATACAAACACATCCCAAATCACCCCATCATTTTTTTATTGTGGGTAATACCAGTTTCTTCTTTTTAATTGGAACTTTTGTGGGTATTTTGTTATTAAGGGATAGCTTTTCTTTTTAAATTTGTTCATGTTTTAAACTTGAAAGAGGAGGGGTGTTATACTGTTTCAATTTTGAGGGGTCATTGGGGTTTATTTCTTCTTAGATGATTCACTGTATATGGGAATACCTGATAGTCACTATAAGATCTGATTGAGAAGGCTAGGTTTTGTATATTCTAGGGACCTGACTCATTAGTGTGCTTATCCGAGGAATTTGTGATGCCTAACGATAGTTACAAGATGTGTCGTCAGTGTGATACGAGCTTTTCGAAGATTTCTATGAGATACCTGTGCCAGAGTTGTTGTCAATCATCTTGTGCAAAATGTATTCGAGGTTATGAATCTTATGTTGTTAAATCAGATGATATGAAGGTGGTTAATGAGGCTGTGGAGAGAACCAAGTTGTGCAAGTTTTGCTCTGATGCCAGCCTACTGGGGGAAGATGCAAGGAGACAGAGTGATAAAGTACATCCTTATGTCTCTCCTAGATGTAGCCCAGAACCTCCTTCTCCTAGTTATGATGGTGCAGACAAGTCTCCTATGAAAACCGAATCAAACTCCAATGATCGCCTGAGTCGATATCATGAGGCACAAGATTGTGGATATTCTCCCTCTGCAGCATCAAATGGGATTTTGAGCTTGTTTAATTCTCATCCATCTCCTATTTCTGTTCACCACTCTCCTAACTGGTAATATTTGATTTGAATCTGAATGCATGCTTGTCTTTGTCCCCATAATTTTTTGTACTGTAGTACTATCTGCTGTAACTTTTATCAATCATGTAGCTTTTTTTAAATTATTATTTTTTTATATATATTTTTAAAGGGAATGGATAGTTTTTGTCTAAAATTAAGTTCTATATATGTACAAGTGCTTATAAGTGAATCGTGATGATGATCCATGTCTCAATATTGTTCCATTTTAGTACCTCAGAAGTTTTATTTCAGAAATTATAAAATCAACTTTTAAATAGAAAACTCTTTCATTTTGGTATATACTTTTGTTGGTAGCATTCAGGTCTCTGATTTTCCACGATGCTCCAGGGATCTAAATATAATACATTTCCACTTCAAATCAAGAAATTAAATTAGATGCAAAATCTTGTTGTCCGTCCTTGATGTTCCACTCCTTCAACTTCTAGTACTAATACAGGAGAGTGACATGAAATGATTCCATACTCTTGAATTATGTTAAACCACCAATCAATCCAAAAATTTAAGTTGATGGGTTGGGTAAACCTGTGAGACCTCTAGTTAGAAGATAGATTTTGGGATATTAATATTTTATGCTTAAGGGCAAGGTAGTAATTAGTCATTAGTGTTTTGCTTAAATAGGAGTGTAGAGCCCTTGAAAGGGGTATGAAATGTATGTTTTTGCGTTTAGTCTTTGAAGAAGACTTTGGGAGAGT
Source organism: Cyclanthera cordifolia (assembly GCA_037832605.1). NCBI lineage: Eukaryota > Viridiplantae > Streptophyta > Magnoliopsida > Cucurbitales > Cucurbitaceae > Cyclanthera > Cyclanthera cordifolia. The sequence continues at coordinate 10,144,922 of JBBMEG010000003.1, forward strand.
CCTAGTCCTCTCGAACGGCTACGGGGTTGTAACGTCCGTTATTATCTTAATATATCGTTCTTGTTTGTTATCATTCTCTGTGTTGGTTAAGACTATCGGTGTCTTAACAAGTGTACCACCGAGAATGATGACAAACAAGAACAATATATTAAGATAATAATAGATGTTAAAACCCCGTAGCCGTTCGAGAGGCTAGGACTCTCCCAAAGTCTCCTTCAAAGACAATATCAAAACATACATATCATACCCCTTTCAAGAGCTCTACACTCCTATTTAAGCAAAATACTAATGGCTAATTACTACCTTGCCCTTAAGCATAAAATATTAATATCCCAAAATTTATCTTCTAACTAGGTGTCTCACAAAATCACTCTCCTTCACTTGTGGACTTGAAAATTTTTGAAAATATCCTACAAGTGGAATTCAATTTTAATTGCGGAGGAAATGACGAGGTAGGGGCTCGAATCATGACCTCTTACTCTGATACCATGTTGAATTATGTTAAACTGCAATCCAAAAGCTTAAGTATCCGAGTTGGTGTAAATCTAATTTTATTTATTCAACGGATACACTTATGTCATTTAATCTTTTTGTACTAATGTAGGAGTGAAGAAGACGATTTGGAGGATTCTGGTAGACATTTTTTTAGCCCATCAAGTGGTTATTTTCATGACAGTTCAAGTAGTATAAGTACTAGAAACGAGTTCTTTAATTCCCATTTTAGAGATTCAAGTCCTTCTGATAGCCCCTCAAGGAATGATTATACTTTAAACAGAGATGATTATGTTGTACAGACTGTAGATCCAGGTCACAGGCTGAATTTATTGTCTCAAGAGGCTGTGACCATTTTAAATAGGTCTGAGAGATTGACTGAAGGTCAAGATAATAGACATGCCTGCTCTAATGACCTGCCAACTACTCACAACCAAGATGATAAGGTAGAAAGGCCATTAGATTTTGAAAACAATGGTCGTATATGGTTCCCCCCACCTCCTGATGATGACAGTTATGGGTTAGAGAATAATTTCTTTGTTTATGATGATGAAGAGGATGATATTGGGGATTCCGGTGCTATGTTCTCTGTTAGCAGTAGCCTTTCTAGCATTTTTCCAGCAAGGCAAAATTTGCGAGAAGAGAATAAGGAGCCTCTCAAAGCTATGGTTCAGGGTCACTTTAGGGCTCTTGTTGCACAACTATTTCAGGGGGAGGATATCAAACCTAGAGGAGATTATGCTGATGATTGGCTTGATATAATTACCACAATAGCCTGGCAAGCTGCAAATTTTGTGAGACCAGATACTAGCAGAGGAGGCAGTATGGATCCTGGGGATTATGTGAAAGTAAAATGTGTAGCATCAGGATGTCCTCATGAAAGGTATAACTTGTGGCTATTACTGCAGCTTAGTATATCCCTATGTGCGTATAGCTTCAATGTCCTACATGTACCATGTGTTTTGACTAATAATCTGAATTCGTTCATCTTCTTTCTGCAGTTCACTTATAAAGGGAGTTGTTTGCACAAAAAACATAAAGCACAAACGCATGACCTCACAATTCAAAAATCCTAGGCTACTTCTTTTAGGAGGATCCCTTGAATATCACGAAGTTTCTAATCAATTGGCTTCTTTTAGTACATTATTACATCAGGTATTTCGTTTTATCTTCTTTTTTACTCAGGGTTTCTACGCATACACAATGCTAGAGCTAGTTTGTAGTTTTTTGTTTCGGTTTTATTGTTCCTTGACTTCTAAGATAATGGATCTTATTTTTTTTAGGAAAATGATCACCTGAAGACTATTATCTCTAAAATAGAGTCTTTCCGCCCCAATGTTCTGCTGGTGGAAAAAAGTGTATCTTCGTGCGCACAGGAATATCTGCTGGAAAAGGAAATATCTTTGGTGTTGAATGTTAAAAGGCCGTTACTAGAGCTTATAGCCCGTTGCACTGGAGCATCCCTTACTCCATCTATTGATCATATCTCCACTGCGCGTTTGGGACAGTGTGAACTTTTTCGGTTAGAGAGAGTGACTGAAGAGCACGGGAATATTGATCAGAATAAAAAACTATCCAAGACCTTGATGTTCTTTGAAGGATGTCCAAAACGCTTGGGTTGCACGGTAATTCTAGCTAGAAAATTAAATTGTCTTTTTTACTACTTTTTCCTAATGATTTTCTAGGCTACTTAAGATAACCCTTTCCACTGAGTTTAACTTTAGGATGTTCTTTGGAAGACATGTTTAACTTTTCTGATCTTGAGTTATTTTTTCACTTGTACAGTTATACTAACCAAATAATACAACACATCAAAATTAGTTTTTATGCTTAGAACTGTTGATGAATTATTTTGGACACCTTATTGTAATACTTCCTCAGTGAATGTGTTTCTATATAATATGTTATAACATTTCAATTATTAATGAGACGCCCTTGTTTCTTGTTTAATCTAAAAGATAACACATGGAAACAAAAGTTTTTTTTTTTTTTTTTTTGTTATGTAAATAGTTTAAAATTGTTTCCAGTAATTTCCCTAAATTACTAATGTGTTTTTGTTATTAATTTTTAGTCTAAAGAACAACCTCGAGTGTTAATGTAGTTTTGAATCGACCTATTTTTTCTGGCATAGCTTGTATGTCTTAATTTGAACTTGCCAATCATGATATGCATCCTGTGAACTTTTGGAAAAAAATGTTGTCATGTTGAACTTCTGTTTTGCTTCTAATCATGTCACTTTTCTTTTATAGGTCTTGCTGAAAGGCATGTGTCGTGAAGAACTTAAAAAAGTTAAACGTGTTGTTCAATATGCAGTATTTGCAGCATATCACTTATCTCTCGAGACTTCCTTTCTTGTAGACGAAGGTGCTTCTCTACCTAAGATGCCAAAGCATTCTCTTTCAGTTGAAGATAGTTCCTCCTCTGAAAATCTCAATTCCATGGCATCCGATTGTCTAAATGATGTCTCCACTGGAGATAGATTTTCTGCGTTTAATAGTAACTTTCTGTCGTCTACTGGCTATGAAGTCACTAGCATCATTGATGCACTTCCTGACATATTCAATGATGATACATCATCCGATATGGATCCAAAGCCGTCTCTTAGTCATTTTGAGGAATTAAAGGATGGTACAACAGTTCATTTTGTTGCCCAAAGTCTTTCTGAATCTGAACTGCCAGAAGCCAGGGGAAATTCTGGTAGGATTCTGGAGTTGCGGAAGTCTGAAAGTTTTGATGAAAATGATCTCTCTAGTGAATACTTCTCGGCAGCAGATACTCACCAGAGCATTTTGGTATCCTTTTCGAGTCATTGTGTACTTAAAGGAACTGTATGTGAGCGCTCTCGCCTTTTGCGTATAAAGTTTTATGGCCGCTTTGACCAGCCTTTAGGGAAATACTTACATGATGATCTCTTTGCCCAGGTTTATTTATTTTCTTATTCCATTTAATAATTGAAATGTGAAGCTGCTTTATCCTGGATAGCCGTGTCATGGTAGTTTGGATTCTTGCTGCAGATATCAAGCTGTCGATCATGCAAGGAGGCTTCTGAGGCCCATGTTCAGTGTTACACCCACCAGCAGGGTAATCTTACAATTAATGTTAGACGGCTACCCTCTATTAAGCTTCCTGGGGAAGAAGATGGCAAGATATGGATGTGGCACAGGTGCCTCAAGTGTGCCCAAATAGATGGAGTTCCCCCAGCAACTCCTAGGGTTGTAATGTCTGATGCTGCCTGGGGGCTTTCTTTTGGAAAGTTTTTGGAGCTTAGTTTCTCAAACCATGCAACTGCAAATAGAGTTGCTACTTGTGGTCATTCATTGCAGAGAGACTGCCTCCGTTTCTATGGGTATGTTGGGCATCTAAATTCTGTATTAATTTGAAAATTGTTATTGGATATTACTTGTTACTGACTATGAAGTTTCCATACAGGTTTGGTAACATGGTTGCATTTTTCCGATATTCGACCATTGATATTCTCTCTGTTAACTTGCCCCCTTCTGTACTCAAATTCAATAGCCACGTTCAACAGAAATGGATTTCAAAAGAAGTTTCAGAGGTGGGTTTGTGGATTCAGAGTGCAAGTTACATGATTTTAGAAATTTTCTTTTGTTAACTTTAGTTCTTCAATGCAGATCATGAGTGCAGTGGAGAGCTTGTATGCAGAGATTTCTGATATTGTCGATAGGATTGAACATAAAAGCAAGTTGTCCAGGCCAGAATTATTAGACTCAAGTGAGTTGCAAAGCCACATCATGCAACTGAAAGAACTGATTCAGAGGGAGCTAAGTGAATTCATGGCAAGTTCTGAGAACAATTTGAGTATGATAAACATGTTTTTTTTGTCATTGCACATTTGTTTATGTGTTGGTTTTTTCATTTTAATATCTCTTTGTATCTTACATTGTATTTTATATTCCTTAGTTTTGGGAGATTCTCATTGTTATCATATTCGCTATTCTGTCGGGGGTTTCCTCTATAAAACAAACCTCACCTCTCAATTGCAAATTACTGGAAATATAATGAATATCATTTTTATCCTCTAAAATCAAGTTGGTATAAGAGGAAGGAGGTCATAGGTTTAAACCCATGTCAAGTTATTATTGATTTTTAACTCTAGAAAATTGTGAATGTTGATTGATATAAATAAATTTATCTCAATCCATCAGTTTAAGCTTTTGGTTGATGAGTGATTTAAGATAATTCAACAATATAATGTTGTATTTAATATTCACCGACTATATCTAATTAATTGGTGATTTCATAGGGGTTGCTGAAACCTTTTATGATGGAACCTTCACTGCTGGGGATGATTTCTGTAGACATCCTGGAACTGAATCGCTTGAGGCGTTCCCTATTAATTCATACACAGTATTGGGATCACCGGCTTTATTCACTAGATTCCCTCCTTAAAAAGATTTTAAATCACAAGGCTGATGGGTCATCTCCTGTACTGAGAGACTTGAAAAACAATTCTGCTCAAAGTGATGGGAAAATTGAATTCGGCCATGACGAGAACATTCATGCAACTTCTTCGGTCCTTGGGTCTGCTGGAAATGATTTACAATCAAAGCAGAAGGAAGAGTCCACAGCATTAGAATGTTCCTCATCAACCTCAAATGAAGAATTGACTGGCATAATAGCATCATTTGAAGGAATTCCTCCTTATGAATCCACCCTCTCTGAGAGAATAGATTGTGCATGGTCTGGAACGGAGCAATCTGTGAAGAAATCACAGGCTATTTCTGCACTGCAAGCTGAAGAACCTCTAGATGGGGTAATGAAGCAGATGATTCAAAACGAAAATCCGCAAATTAGAATGGTATTGATCCCACCTGTGAGAGTTCATTCATTTGATTCCGCGATAAGAATGCAAGAGAGTATCAGGAAAGGATTGGATCGGTCTACTTTTCAGTTGTCAACTATTAGATCTTTCCATGCTTCTGCAGAATACAGTAGTATGCTGAGAGACCCTTTTTCTAGTTTTACTAGTGCTCACTCTCAAGTGTTACCATGTGAAACACAGAAATTAAATTTATTACTCAGTTCAACTCCATCTTTTATTTCATCATCTTATGTCCCCGAAGGCATTCGGTTGCTGCTTCCGCAGACTGGCAATATTGATACAGTTATCGCTGTTTATGACAATGAACCTACTAGCATAATTGCATATGCCCTCAACTCTAGAGAATACGATGACTGGGTTGCTGATAAGTTCACCAACAATGAGGGAGGACGTAGTGTTAGTGGAATCAATATCGATGATTCTCGGCCTTCAACTCTTTCAGCCTGGCAGTCTTTTGGTGCTCTGGACTTGGACCATATCCACTATGGAAACTACGGCTCTGAAGATTCAACCTTGAGGAGGACCCTGTTTTCAGATCCCAAAAAATCTCCTCATTTGAGGATTTCATTTGGAGATGAATCTTGTACATCTGGAGGTAAAGTCAAATTCTCCGTGACTTGCTATTTCGCAAAGCAATTTGACTTGCTTAGAAAGAAGTGCTGTCCTAAGGGTTTGGATTTTGTGAGGTCTTTGAGTCGTTGTCGTAAATGGAGCGCACAAGGTGGGAAAAGTAACGTATACTTTGCGAAGTCATTGGATGAAAGATTCATTATTAAACAAGTCACGAGGACAGAGCTTGATTCTTTTGAGAAGTTTGCTCCTCAATATTTCAAGTACTTGTCACATGCTCTAACCTCTGGAAGTCCCACTTGCCTTGCAAAAATTCTTGGGATCTATCAGGTACAAATAATTAGGTTTTGAATCCTATTTTGGTTCCTGAACTTTCTAAGTGTTCTATTTTAGTTTTTTAACTTTTATATCTATTTTGGTCCCTAATTTTTTAATAAAATATTTTTCAGGAACTTGTTTTTAAATTTGGCTAGAAACTAAAATGCTCGTCAAAGTGAGTATAGCTCAGCTGCATTAGTGATGCATTAACATCCACTCGATTAGTAGTTCGAGTCCCCTTGTATCATCATTTACGTAGGGTTTGTGGTTCACCTTCCCCAATTTGTACTAAAAAAAAAAAATTAAAATGCTTTATATAGGGAGACAAAATCTATGGCAGAGAAATGATGAGAAAACAAGCTTTATTTTTAAAAATCGACAACCAAATGGTTACGAAAGGAGGCCTCTAAATTTAGTTTTGCACTTGCTCTACACCTATAGTGTACCACTCGATAGCCTTGGCCAACCTATGTGACTCTGACTTCACCTATGCTGGTGACAACTGAAGGCACATTATCGGGATGCATAATTTTTTTTTTTTTTTTTTTTTTTTTTTAGAAATACCAATCTTTTACTGGAAAAAAAATTAAAGAAAAAGGCATATGTTATTAGCTTATTTCTTCTCTCAACTGTGTAATGGCAGGTCACTGTCAAACACCTGAAAGGTGGGAAAGAATTGAAGATGGATTTGATGGTGATGGAGAATCTTTTTTACATGAGAAGTATCTCAAAAGTTTATGACCTTAAGGGCTCTTCACGGTCTCGTTACAACCCAGATACGTCTGGGGCTAACAAGGTTCTACTCGATCTGAACCTTTTAGAAGCACTCCGGACGAAACCCATATTTCTTGGAAGCAAAGCTAAAAGAAATCTTGAAAGGGCTATCTGGAACGATACATCTTTTTTGGTGGTATGCTGCATTGTTGAATTCTGATACTTATCTTCATTATACTTGTATATGTTTGATTTGTTGATTTCTTCCTATTGGAGCAAAGTTACTGATTATTTGCATCATACAGTCGATTGACGTTATGGACTATTCGCTTTTGGTTGGGGTTGACGAGGAGCGGAAGGAGCTCGTGTTAGGCATCATTGATTTCATGAGGCAGTATACATGGGACAAGCAGTTAGAGACGTGGGTGAAGGCGTCGGGGATACTCGGAGGCCGGAGGAATGCTTCACCTACCATTATCTCTCCAATACAATACAAGAAGCGGTTTCGAAAGGCGATGACTGCTTATTTTCTCACAGCTCCTGATGAATGGTCTTCTTGATTTTGTCCATGAAAGCATTTGTTCATCAATAAAGGGATTGCAATTGCAGATAAATTTGTAAGGATCCCTCATTCTTTTCTTTTTTTTCTTTTTCTAACCCCTTTGATCTTTTAAAAGTTTTGTACAAAGAAACAAAGATTAGGTCCAAAAGTGACATCGCCTCCACCCTAGACAATGAAGAATTGTATTTTTTTTTTTCTCTTTTTAATCTAATGGGAAATATTTGAAGAAGCCAATGCTTCCATGTTCTTGTTTCTATTAGGATTGTGTTATTTGTTTACTCATCAGGTTCAAGAAGAAGATTCATTCAAGCGAAAAAAAAAAAAAAAAAAAAAAAAATTGAGGGTACCCCATGAATTTGAAAGGCTTAATTATTTCAGGATTGCATTAATTATTATAGGCATGTATTTTCTTATTTTAATTTACTTATAATATTGCTATCCATGTATTTTAATTTATATTATGATCATTAAGTTCATATAACTGGTGCATGAGCATTGGCTTAGATAGGCTATAGTCTTGTGTGTTGTGTTATTAAATATGTATAATCAATTTTAGCTGTCTTTTTTGTCATATTTTATTTTAGTTATATTAGATTTGCAAAAGCCTTAATCATAACTACACCAAAAAAACAAAAATCCTACAAACAAGAGAGGAAAACTACACCATAAAAAGGGATTGTAAAATTAAGAACCAAACTTTCGCTTATATTTTGTGGTTAAATGTACTAGTCATATGTAATCATCATAATTTTTTAGGGATAATTTAATTCAAATATATGTCATACTATACCCCTTTAATTTTTTTCTTTGTTGAGTTCAATAATATGGTGATCGAAATATGAATATATTGTTGAGGATCTCATAATGTCTCACATCAGTAAGATGTGAGTCGTTTAAGTAAATATAAGATAAGGTGAGCTACGCATTTCATTATCAATTGGTTTTGAGATAATTGCCTACACTTTTTGATATGGTATCAAAGCTCATTAAGCTCGAGTATTCAGTCTAATAAAATGAAATTGAGATCTTTGATTTTGAGATAAATGTACACTACATAAATATTTTTATGATTAAAAAGTTATAAGTTAGTATTATCCTCTATCATTATTTAATTAAAATATATCTTCTAACTAACAATTGATAAACTCATCCTCAAAACTATCATACTCGTAATGTGCAAACAATGGAAGATATATAAAACATCGAGGTTTGTTTGATGTTATTAAATAGCTATTATTACAAATGAAGTTTTACAACTTTTCTTCAAACAAGAAGATTTCAAATAAATTGAGAGTCAAATATCAATTTCTAGGATACAATTAGTATCACTGGTATTGAATTGAATTAACACCAAACAATAAAATCACTACGCCATTAACCCTTTTAGTAAAAAAGCATTTACCAAAGAACTATTATAATCATTTAAATAATCACTCATTTCTAACTACACAAAATAAACTTACTTTAGCTCCACTATAAATAAATATATCCAAACGAGCAATTACTAAAATTCAAATTTTTAATCACTCATAATATTATCTGATCTGTAATCACTCAAAATTATAATCATTCTACAATTTCACATTCGAACACCTTTGCCGGTTGATAAACTTGGAAATAAAAAAAGAATAGTATTTCTATTAGTTCATGAAAATTAGTATAATAAATTATGAGTTGCTAATAATAAACGTAAGCCATACGTGTATCAAAGTGTGTTTTTTTTTTTCGTTGCAATTATTTTAATACATTTTATCTTAACATATGCAATAGATTTGTCTTTATTTAAACAAATATGCAATAAGACCATATTTAAACCTTTAATTAACTACCAACATTTACTAAATCTAATCCAATGGTGGACTTCAAAGAAAAAAGAGCATCTATTTATAATAGTTTAACCCAAACTTTTCTTTAAACAACCACACAGATTCCACAAAGTCATTATTATCAAATAATTTTTGTCTTTTTCTCAAGGATGTTTAGATTTAATTTCTAAATCTAGTTTTTATTTAATATTTGTAGAAAAATTGCATCCCAATTTTTAACTACAGACATTACTTTTAGACATTTAAAATAAATTATTATTCTAAATATTAAGGTTAAATATTCTTAAAAAACCATGGGGAGAATTCTGATCTCCAATGTTAACCTTTAAAGGGTTAAACCTACTCTGATCAGTTCTGAAAGGGCTGAAATGGCCTTGGCCGACCTCCAAGGGGTCAATGCCTTCTTTAGCCGACCTCCGTGGGAGGCGGAAAGGGCTTGGCCGACCCTCGAGGGTCAAAGCCTCCCTGGCCGACCCTTTGGGAGTTAATGCCTCTTTGGCCGACCCTCGAGGGTTAAGGTCTCCCTGGCCGACCATCAAGGCCTTGTTTGGCCGGCCCCCGAGGGTCAAGGTCACTCTGCCAACCCTCTGGGGGTCGGAGTCGCTTCGAGTGTCCTTTGAAAGGTTCTAGGCAGGCGTTACTGGATATTTCAGGAAATATTTTGCCTATAACAGTAATCATTATTTTTAAAGACTCAAAATAAATCATCATTCTAAATACTCTTAAAAATTACATCTAAACAAACTTTTGACTTAAAATCTCAATTCAAACCTTCTACGTGAGTATCAATATGTATAAATATATAATAAGTGGTGTGAGAGAAATAGAAAAACCATTTTTTTTTCTTCAAATATTTGACAAATTGAAATGAAGGTTGAATAACAGCGTTTTTTTTTTTTTGTTTTTTTTTTTTATATTCCAATGGAAGGAGAGAGAATAAAAGTTTATATTTAGAGAGAGAAAGAGTGGGTGAAGACTTTGTAGGCCTCTTGGTGCTTAGAAGATGGAACTTCGAAGAAAAACAGAGGAAAATATGAGGAAGAGGGGTTGGCCCAATGAAGCACGTTTATTTGAAAATTAATTCATACCTAACTTTAAATTATAATAAATAACTAAATTGTAATAATCAAAATAGTATGAAAATGATTATTTGATATTAATTCAGTTCAATATAGTATTCTCTTTATGCAATCTCTCTCCCAATTTATATTAAAAAATAAAATGTTGCATTATTTATTCTATTTTATTAATTGAATATAGTAGATTAATAAAAAAAATTGCCAAAAATAATAAATGGGTTATTTACTTTGTATAAAATAAAGATGATAATTATTTCCTAGTACGAAAGAATAAAGAGCATAAGTTAAAGCAATAATGTCACAGATATGTTTCGAACTTAAGAACGAGATGGAGTATATCTTTAGAATTCAAGTGTTTAACCAACCGCGCAACCACTCAGCACAGTCATTCTTACACTTTTTCTCAAACAATTTTACAAAGAAGTTTGTGTGTGAGGGTTTTTTTTTTTTTTTTTTTTTTTTTGGTAAGGATATGAAAGAATTTCAACAAAACAGTCGTTGGAAGCATGCCCGCGATTAAAGGCTTCACCAATCTCCATTTTGTATTAAATAAAAACGTCTCAATAGATTAAAATTTTATATAATTGTATATATATACCTACAAAATAATTTAATTTGGGCCCCTACTTTTTAATTATTTTTTTTCTTTTCAATCCCTACGAAAATATAAGTTTTTTACTCATTTGAAACTATATGCTATGTTTTGTCTGTCACAATACGACAAATGTTCTTAATCAGTCTTGTTTATACACTACATTCATCAATCAAACTTAATTAATTAATTAAGATGGATTTATTATGACCACAGAATTGACTGATTACTAAGAAGATTAGTAGGTAGTCAATATTATGATCATAAAATGTAATTAGAGCTCAAGTTTATATCCACTCTAAATAATTTCAAATCATCAAAAAAAATTTGTATGAAAGAGAGTTTATTTAACTCTTATTTTTAGTAAATTAATTCTTCTTACTTTTGTCCATTTTTATCCTAATTTGTTTAGAGATTTTTTAAGGGTTCTATTTAATTAAACACTCACCAACCTATAACAAACGCATATTTATATTAGAAATATTTAATTGAGATGGAAATTATTTAAGTTCATTACTACTTAATTATAATTATTTGTATTTTTTTTTTTTTGCTGACAATAATTTAATTAAATACATAACTTTTTTAGTGTCCATTTGTTTTCAAAAGTTTTTTTTTTTATATATATAATTAATTAATAGGCAAGGCGTCAGCATAATCCTAAAAATTAGAAAGCTAAAAAATTTGCCGACTAAAACTTTGGTGAGTTGTTATTTTTGTTACTTTTTTATATTTTATAATTGCCATCCCATAGACTTGATAAAGTAAAAAAAAAAAAGTGAATGTTATATATATATATATATATATATATATATATATTTTTTTTTGAGTACAAATTAAGGGAGGGGGACCACAAGCCCTACATAGATGACAGTACGTGACCCTGGTGTTGAATTGGATTTATCCAAACAATAAAATCACTGTCACCACCAATCTTTTCGATTATATATATATACAGTGTTAAATATTATTTTGGTTATCATGATTAGTTGATTGGTTATATGTCGATTTATTTAGCCAATTAATGAGCTTTGTATAAATAACACTTTCACATTAGTAGAAATGTGACTAGTCTC
>JBBMEG010000003.1:10157093-10186906 GCA_037832605.1 Cyclanthera cordifolia
ATATGTCGATTTATTTAGCCAATTAATGAGCTTTGTATAAATAACACTTTCACATTAGTAGAAATGTGACTAGTCTCGCTTCTATCCGGTATTTTTTTTTTTTAACAAATTGTGAGAGTGAAGATAACAACCCTTAGGTAGATAACGCTACTGTTGATCTCAAATAAATCGAAAATCAAATATCCATTTTTTCATATAAATTGAGAGCCAAATATTTATATCTAAGATCGAATCTGTGATGATGATATTGAATTTGATTAATTTTCGGGGGAAGAAAGCGAACAAGTTAAGTAGTTTTGTGCATGGTCAAAAACATAATTTTAATTCAATTTTCAAACCTTGCCTTCTTTGTTTGACCCTAAAATTTAAAATAATAATTATAATAATAACAACTTTTAAACGCAGAACAAAATTTTCCGTATTATAAGACCCAATATTTCAATGATTCTCTCCGCCCACCCATTACTTTCCCTCTCTATTTTTCAAACTCTTAATTTGCCTGCCATGGGAAACGCATTTGGTGTTAAGAAGAAGGTTAAGGTGATGAAGGTTTCCGGCGAGACGTTGAAGCTAAACTCCCCGGTTCAAGCCGGGGACATTGTCAAGGACTATCCCGGCTTTGTTCTGCTCGAATCCGAGGCTGTGAAGCACTACGGTATCCGTGCAAAGCCGTTGGAACCCCATCAAAAACTCAGCACGAAGAGGCTCTATTTCCTCGTCGAGCTGCCTAAGCTCCCGAAGGAACAGGTGATCATAAACATTTAAACCTTAACTTAATATATATATATATATAGATTATGATAAATTAGTGGACTCTCCTACCTTACTACAAGACCTAACATTGAATATTAATAAAGGTCGCTCCAATTATCTTGCTACCATCTTATTATTTTAAAGCTGTTTAACGAAAATTAATTATTAATATTCATGTTCATAATTCTTAACCTAGGCTCCACGGCGGGTGCGGTCGGCAATCAACATGAGTGCGAAGGACAGGCTAGAGAGCTTGTTGTTGGCACGGCGGTCAGCATCAGACCTAACTATCATAAAGCCGAAGAGCGTGTTGTTGGAAGAGGAGGAGGGTGGGGAGGGATCATCGAGAGCGGGAACGGGAGCGACACGGTTGAAGGTGCGGCTACCGAAGGCAGAGTTGGAGAGGGTGTTGAAGGAGAGCAAAGATGAGAAAGAAGCAAGTGAGAAGATTGTTGGACTCTATATGAATATTAAAACAACACAAACTGTTTCTCAAAATGCTACAAAGGAGGAGGCCAACAAAGGTGTCATCATCAAGCCACGTGAGGTTCGTATATTATGCATTTTACTTTCAATTTACTTTCATAGTTTAATATATAATATTTTGGTTAAAATCTTCTTTTAGAAAATTGCATAAACCACTCTAAATATTTGTAACAATTAAGTTTTTAAACTTTCAATTTTAGCAATTACCTCCTCTAAAGTTTGAAAAGTGTCGCAATTAACTACTTTAGGTTACTTTCAAGAGATTTTCACATGCGTAAAGAAGATAAAATTGTCCAAAAAATATTTTGTCTTTCTTTTGTCCCTCTAAAAATCTATAACTAGAGAAATTTATAACTTCTTACCTCTCATACATTTATAATGAAATTTTATAAACTAATAAAAAAAAATTAATGTGTATATTTGTTAATTAATGAGTTTTTTCAATATCATAGTATTTTTTTTTCGGAAGATTTTAAAATTAAAAAATTGAATAGAAAAACATTAAAATTTTAAATTAAAAATATACATCTTTATCGATAATTCTTTTTAATGAAATTGTTAAAAAAAATAAAGATAAAAAAATTTGTGGAATTACTTTTAATTGTAACTTTTGAAATTTTTTATTTAATGTTAAATATCAGTCCAGAAAACAATATTCGAATTTTTTTTTTAATGATTAATCATTTTTTAAAATCTTCTTGAAAAATCATTATGATACCAAAAAGTCCCATTAATTAATAAATATAGACACATCGAAAAAACTCTTTAGTCTACAAAAATTTTCATTGTAAGTTTATAAGAGATAAGAAATTATGAATTTCTCTAGTTATAGGCTTTTAAAGAGACCAAAGAAAGACTAAATATTTTTTGGACAATTTTACCCTCTTCACATGTGAAAATCTCTTAAAATTAACTTAAAATGATTAATTGCAGCACTTTTCAAATTTTAGGGGAGGTGATTGTTCAAATTGAAAGTTTAAAGACTTAATTGTTACAAACATTATACTTTAGAGGTGGTTTGTGCAATTTTCTCAAAATTTAATGATTTATTGTTTTAAAGCAAGCTCAACTAATGCATCAACTTTAGTTGAGTTAAACTATTGTTAATAATTTGTGTGCGCGTGTGCATGCGTTGTGTGTGTAATCTTATTTTATAACCTTTTAAGTAAAAATATACTATACAATTAGTAATTTATAGATAAAATATATTTTAAATTAATAATAGTAAATTTGATTAACTCGTGAAAAAACTTAATTTATAAAAAAAAAAAAAAATTATTTATTTTTGAATTGAACCCAACCTAAAAAGTTTAATCCAACAAAATTAAACCGATTAAAAATCTGTATTATTGAAGTGTTTGGTTGTCTAGGGGGTTTTTTTTTCACCCATAATTTGATTATATTTTAATTTTGTTTTCATTTTTTTGTCTTCTTATTTTCAACTTATTAAGTAATTGCACTTTTAGCTTATTTATTTATATTAGATTAACTTTTAATTTAATGTTAAGCAGCTAAAAAAAGACTTTTAACCTTAAAAATTCAATATATTTGAAAATTCAATGATATCGATTTAGAAATGTAATTAATATTTAATTATTTATTTGGTGTTCAAGTAGTTACATTAAAAAAAGAAAAAAAAAGAAAAGAAAAGAGTTGGTGCAACGATAAATTAATTAAATAAAGTTGTAAATTTAAATAGGGGACAAGTCTATATTTTTTGTTTAAGTAACAAAAAAACATCAATATTTTTTTATTTTTATTCTTTTTTTATTGCCAATCTACAGCAATATCTTATTTTAGGTGCACCTCTTTTTTTTCTGATTCTTTAATAAAATCTTTTTAATATTTTCCATCCTCAGACTTACGCCTAGTTTGTGTAAAAAAAAAAAATGCTAGGTTGAAAATTTAAAATACTAACTGACCGTTGTATTATATTTATATTGTTTAAAATTAAATATAAAATAGTGATTTTTAAAAAGTAGAAAAAATTACGCAAATTATTTCTAAAATATGATTTTATAACAATTAAGTCTTAAACTTTTAATTTGAGCAATTACCTTCCTAAATTAATTTTAAGAAATTTTCACAGTATGAAAATGATAAAATTGTACCCAAAAAAATTAGTTTTTTTTGTCTTTCTAAAAATTTATAACTATAGAAATTCATAACTTCTTAACTCTAGTAAATTTATAATCAAAATTTTATAAACTAATAGATTTAATAGGTTTTCAATAGTAATAATTTTTTCAAAAAGATTTTAAAATTTAAAAATTGAATAAAAAATATTAAAAAATTGAATAAAAAAAACATATATGCTTATAGATAACTCTCTTTAATGTTGTTAAAATTTTAATCTTTTTGTTGAGTTACTGTTAGTGGTAGTGTTTGAAATTTTCTATTTAATGTTATATTAATAATTAATGATATTTTATGTCCAGAAAAAAAATGATTCCAAATTCTTTTTTAATAATTAATCGCTTTTTTTATAATTTTCTTGAAAAAATTATTATGATACTGAAAAGTCTCATTAATAACAAATATACACACATTTAAAAAAACACATTAGTTTACAAATTTTTCATTATAGCTTTATAAAATGTAAGAAGTTATAAATTTCTCTAGTTATAGGTTTTTAGAGATAAAAGAAACTCTAAATATTTTTTGAACAATTTTACCCTCTTCAAACATTTGAAAATCTTTTAAAATTAATTTAAAATGCGTTAATTGCAATATTTTTCAAATTTTAGGAGAGGTGATTACTCAAATTGAAAGTTTAATGGTTTTGTAACAAACACTCTACTTTATAGGTGGTTTGTGCAATTTTTCGTACAAAGTAATAATTAACCACTCATCTTCTGCTAAGAATAAACATAACGTTAAAATGTTAAATCATTTATCGTTTATATATATACATACATACACACATATGTGTGTATATATATATATGTGTGTGTGTATATATATAAAACACATATGTTTAATAATGATACCACATTTACATTATATTAACCCAATTAGAACATCAAGTTGACTCTCACTATCCAATTAATCAATTTTGTTTGGATAGTGCTTTGTCTTCTAACCCATTAATCACAACCTTTTCTTAGTGTGTCCAACATTGAATATTCCTTCTTTTTACATAATTGGCCACCCAAATAATTATTTATTTTCCAACTTAATAAAATTGTTTCATTTTCTAATTAATCATCATTTCTAGTAATATAGTAATGTTGATCATTGTTAATCTACCCTCAATAGTAATAATATATTTTAATGTCCACTAGTTACTTTATTTTTCTTTTTTTTTTTTTTAGAAAATAAATGGCCGTTAGATAAATTTAAAAACCTTGGAATAAAACATCTAAACTATATATTATCATTAAAAAGAAAAACAATATATATGTTATTAAATCTCAATTACAATCGTTTTCTTAGCATATATATCGATCTTTTTAATTCCATCTCTTAACTTTTCCACAATCAAATTTAGTTTTTTTTAAACTAATAATTGAATGTGTTATTCACTCAATTGAATTTGTTTGGAGTTCTATTATTTATTCATTAGAAGCTGTTGGAATTTAAGTGAAATATGATTAAAGAATAAATTTTAAATCTTGTTTTTTCTCTAATGATATGGACGCCTGCCAAACCCATTTCAATTTTGTTTTATCGTGTGCCTATTTTAATCGCAACTTTTTATCTTCAAAATGATGTCATTTTTTTTATAGAAATTTCTTCCCTCCTATGATTTATGCTATTTTTTTTTTCTTTCGAGTAATAATTATTAAGGTAGTTTTGTAAAATCAAAATTATCCTCAATGAAATTTAATTTCCTTTTTTTTTTTTTTTTTTTTGAATTTTTCGTTAGCATATTTGTGATTAGGTATTAGCTTTTAGGCTAAAAGAAACATATCTACCAAAACATGATGCATCCGCAATCATTTGCATTTTTTTTTTCAAAATAAAATTTCATAACTATTTTTTATTCTTCTCGTAGTAAATTATTATTCTTCTCCTTACTAGTTTTCCCACATCATATTCATTATTTTATTTTCTTAAATATTACATAATGAATTTATTGACTCCAAATTCAAATAATCATTTTTTTAGCTATTCTCGATCTCTAATTTTCATCCTTTGCAATAATTCTCGTATCCTCTTTGTTGTGATGCAAACAAAGTGTCTCACATCGGGGTTTGAACATGCAGAAACGACATGTAAGTTTCATGACAACAGTAGAGGCAGGAACTCAAATTGCGGTGGCATGATCAAAATTAATTGAAGTAATACACTACATCATTTTTGCTTCAATTTAAACATTTTTAAAATTGTAAAATATATATATAATATATATATATAGAATAGATTTACTGCATGCTTTCTTTATCACCCAATTATGTACCTATTATTTACCCTTCTAGCTCCCTAATGTTGTGCCAACTATCAGCATAGTTTTAGTGGTGTGTAAACTCAGACAACTATCCGATTTCTAGTTTGAATATCTATATCAAAATGTTGTAGAATTAAAAAAAAAAAAATCAAAAAAACTCCCTAACATCGTGGAGAATTACTTTTTTGTCTCAGTATATATTATTAGACGATTTGTCTTTACTTTTTATCATATATGAGAAAATCAACAGGTTTGAAATATTGCTGTATAAAAGTCTTATCACCAGGAAAAAATTATAAAATTATTAGTGTTTGACTATTTTTTCAAGACAATTGTTTGACTTTACTACATTGGTTGGGGGTGTTTGGATTTGGAGCAGAGGAAGAGAAAAAGTTGAACTTGTTTATTTTTAGTACATTATAACATTTCCAACTCCTCATCAACCTCTCTTCAATTTCTCTCCAACTTCCATCAAACCTCAAATCAAATTTCATCTAAAATAAACATCTCTCCTAACCACAAATCTCAAAAAAAAAATTTCCAATCTCTCTTTCTCAAAAACATCAATCTCCAAACAAATATTTCATATCACAAATTACTCCATTTCCTTTTCTTCCTCATTTTCCTCTCCTCTCCTCTCGTCAACCTTAAAATCCAAACACCCTTTAGAATTAATTTACTAATATTATAGGGTTAAGACAAATTGTTTCGTGAAAATAGTTAGATGTATACTAATGTTGACACTACAGATATAAAAAAATAAATAAACAAAAACAGAACAGCAGAATGGAAAGTTTCTTTCGGTATAATCTAATGTCAAAACTCAAAAGATGTTCTTCCAAAAAGGAACTGGTGAAAGAACAATAAAACGAATAGAGTGAGAGAGTGCAACTATTCCCAAAGAGTACCTTCTTGTTATAACATAAATTTTGTTAAGAAAGTCGGTAAATGAATTTATACACACTTGTACAAATATAATATAATGAAGGAATCAAGTACACAGATTCAAGGAGAGTGGCCTTTCATTAGGCCATACATCCCTATTCTTTGTTATCACAATCAGAAGAGAAGAACGAGCTGTAAATTAATCGCCAAAAGTAATGAGCAACTCAAAGTGGGAAAACATATGGAAAATGATTGTTCACAAATCCATACCTTTTCTATAGCAGCTAATAGCTATAGTTTTCGAAGAAGCTCCAACAGTGAAGTAGCTTTCCTTTTTGCCCTCTCCGTGCCGCTCTTGGCAAGCTCCGTCAGCGGAATCACAGCACCAAGCCTACTTATGCAAGAAAGATTGTCGGTATCTCGCTTACACAGAGCAAGCAAAATAGCAGCAGCATTTTCTTTGTGGCGAGGCAATCCGGTCCTCAGAAGGTCTATAAGAACAGGTATAGTACTGGCCTTCACCATAGCTACTTTTGCTTCTTGATGGCTGGCCAGGACAGATATTATCGTGAGAGCTTCGTCCACCATGGAGTTAACCGGGTCGGTAAGCATCTTCAATAGAGCTGCAATGATCCCTGCTCTCACAGCCCTTCCCTTGTTACCTTGATAAATACACAAATTAAATAGTGCTGTTGCAGCATCTTTCTTCCCTCTTGAGCTTCCATTTTCAAGTAAATCAACAAGAGCTGGAATGGCCCCGGAAGCTCCAATTATTATCCTATTTTCATCAGCAAGAGACAAGCTGAAAAGTGTAGCTGCTGCATTTTCTCTCGCTTCCATGCTTCCAACTCTCAGAACTTGGACAATGGAAGGTACAGCACCAGCAAGCATAATTAGTCCCTTGTTGTTCTCATATATTGAAAGGTTGAGAATGGACGTAACTGCATTTTCTTGTATTAAAACATCATCAGCAGTTAACAAATTGACCAAATTTGGAATTGCTCCTGCTTCAGCTATCAGTATTCTGTTATCTGTGCTTCTTTTTGATAGAGAACGAAGTTCTGTAACGGAAGCTCTCCGCTCCTCAATTGAATGGCTAGTAAGCTTGCTGACCAGAGTTTCAATGGCTGCCATCTCCTCGCACACATCGCG
This sequence comes from Cyclanthera cordifolia, assembly GCA_037832605.1. Taxonomy (NCBI): domain Eukaryota; kingdom Viridiplantae; phylum Streptophyta; class Magnoliopsida; order Cucurbitales; family Cucurbitaceae; genus Cyclanthera; species Cyclanthera cordifolia. The sequence continues at coordinate 10,164,760 of JBBMEG010000003.1, forward strand.
GTACGATCCATCACACTTTTTTATCTTTCCATTGGTTAAGCCAGTTGGTTGCTCAATATTGTGATTGGCACACCATTGACTAATGAGACTTCGTAGTACATAATTTGGGGTGAGAGTCAAGTTTTGAAGCTTCTGCTGAGTTTTGGGACAAGTAGTATTCCCAGAGTCTATCCACCTTTGAACATAAGATCTTTCGTACGTCTGTGTTGTAAGAAAAGTGGACTATTAGAAAAAGGCATTAAAGAAACCATGTTACTTGAACACTAGACACAAATTCATCAAAGTATAAAATGTGACTTTGGTCCTATACTTTTTTTTATTCAAAAACATTTGAGGATAAAGATTGAACTCACCACCTTTTAGTTACAAGGTCATGCATCATGGCACTTGAACTATGCTCTTGTTGACATTTTGGTCTCAGTATGTACAAGTCTAATCTTAATAGTTTCAAACGTCTAAATTTATTCTTGTACTTTCAATAAATTATAAAGTTGGTCGTTATTGTTAGTCCGTGGTTAACTTCCCCACACAAAAAATAGTCTCTGTTAGCCTCTCTTTTATAAATTTTAGAAAGATATCCCCCTTGTATTTTTTTCTTGTGAAATAGTTATCATTATTTTATCAAAATCAATCAACTTCAAACTAATTAATACAAACTTATTTTAAGATTGTTTATTTTTTTGAAATCCCAGAAACTAAAATAGATCGAGTTCAAATCATAAGGACGGAATGAAAATCATAGAATTCAACTATACCTGTCCTGTGGACACAATAACAGGATCCCTCATTATTTCTAGGGAAATGGGGCATAGGAAATCATCAGGTATTGAAACTCCATCTGAGCTCTTGACCTGGTCTCCACTTTTTTTGGTAGAGTCATCCTGTCCATCAGAACCAGCCTCTGAGGAGGATGGAAGTTTCTTCTCAAGTCCATTGAAAATCAGCTGATCCACACAATTATTCATCAAGCCTCTACAATTTGGAAAGGCGTCAAATTTCACTGTAATTTCATGATCAACAACACCATTCTCCTCAACATCAAAGTTGTCAGTCGAGTTGTTCAGATTCAACAGATCCATATTTTTCTTTATCAGCTGAGATTGAACAACCGGCGGCATTGCAATTAGAGAGCCATATTTTTCTGCTGCTCTTCTCAACTGAGTTCTCACTAATTCAACCTAAAGAATCAAATAAAAGATTTAGAGTATGTTCATAATTTGAAAAGTCTACCATTTATCCTTGAATCCTACTCCTACCTGTTCTTGAACTTCCTCTGATATATCCAAGCGATCATAAGGAAGATTTCCCAGTGCCTTCTCTAGTTTCCACGTCACACATTGAAATTGGAAGAGTATCTTCTTGTCGGCTTCCTCCTTTAAAATTAAAATGTAGAGAAATTTCAGAAAAGGTATACTTAAAGATTTATTAACCCATCCTATAATGGCAACATGACCATAGTTCAACGGACATAGAGTCATAGAGTATGTATTTATAACCAAGAAGTCGATTCGAATTTGCCTATCCTGATTGTTGTAGAATTCAAAGAAAAAAACAGCACATTCTTATTTCAATAAGAAGAAAGTTGGACAAACATCTTAGCAACATTCATAAACAACAAACTTAGAAATAACGAGTCTGATAAAAGGACTATGATTATCAGTGCAACTAAACTTCATCAAATGGCTATGATCTGCAATTAAAATTCTCTGCCATGGAGATCCTAAAAAACTAATAATAGATACTAACCAATTACCAAGTAATAAAGAGATTTCCCTTTTTCTCATTCTAGATTCTTGATTCTTCTAACCAAAGCCATCTACACGACAAAGAACGTGAAGGTTAACCAAAAATAGCATATGAGAATGCGGTGCTCCAGCAATCAAAGGCAAAGCTCCTCACAGTAGTCCTCCTAACCGTAATTTCAGCAATGGGGTATTCAAAACTGCAGAAAATTATGTATCTCAACAAATAACTTACGGATCCTTTTTTCTCTCCTTTCAGTACTTAGATTGATAAATCGGTATCATCAAGATTTTCACGAAAAACAAACAAGACCGGGAAATGAAAATCTAGAAGCAACATGAGATCGTGAGAAACAAGAGGCCATTAATTCAATCAGTAATTCTAAAAAGCAGAAGCTCCAAGTCGAAAAGCTAGGGTAAACTAAAAAAACAGCATCAAGAAATTCCGCAACTAAATATGATGCGCAAAATCAAACGTTCTAAGAAGAAGTGAAGTGATATCTAGTTTCAGATGAATGCAGGTTACTAAAAATCAAAACAAACACCATCATGTTGAGATACTAATTCCTAAGCCGCTAACTCATCTTTCCCCTCACCCAATTTCAACAAAAATCCAACAGAAAATTCAGAGAAAATTAAAGAACGCGCTTACAGAAGAACTGCAGGACCGGAAAGTCGAAGCGATAAAAACGAGGCGCTTTACATCCTTCAATGCCGCAACTAAATCACTCAGCCACGGACTCATAGACGAATCCCTCTCAGTAACAGAAGAAACCGAAGAAGACGAAGAAGAAGAAGAAGAAGAAGAGCAAGATGCATCAACAGGTCGAAATTGGACACCATTAAAGTCTCTGATCTCCTCAAACAAATGCGTCAGAAGCACGATCCGGCGCACCAGATCGGTGCAATCCTTCTTGAAAACCTCTCCATTGTTCGTCCCTACCGACATTCGAACGACATCGTGAACAAAGTCCAGTAGAGCCACAGCCGGTGGACTGTCGCAGTCGACGGCGACAATTCCGGCCATCAATCCGACCAAAACTGCAGGCGATTACACAATGTATTAGGATTTCAGATGAATTTACACAGTGGGTTTATCGCTGTCTTCACAAAGAGAGAGCTGAGGACTTGAAGAAAATTGGAAAGGAAAAAATGGAAGAAAAATTTGGAGAGAGAGAATCCGATGTATGAACCAATAGAAAATCAGGGGGAGAAGAAAGCAAAGAGGATATAGTTGGAAACAGAATAACATGAATTGTATAAAAAAAAAAATATAATATTATTTTTAATTTAGGTTTTAAAATTATATAATATTGTATTGTCATTTCTTTGCAAATTAAAATCAAGTTTATCCAACTGAATAATTTGTTTGATTGTTTCAAATGGAAAAACAAATTGTATAACATGTTTACTTCTAAATAAATAAATAAATATTGTATAACATGTTTGCATGTAATGTGGTGGATACGTTTTTTTTAATGTGTTTTAATTAATATACTGGGTTATTGTGATATTTTAAAAGTTTTTAATTATTAATTTATAATAAATATTTTATTCTTTTTAGATTTGACATTCGATTTTTTTTTAAATAAAAACATTTATAGTTAATTATTTTATCTCAAAATTATTGAACAAACACCATTTTTTTTAGTTAGTTGAAACATTATATACATCTCTAAAAAGTATAATGTTTTATTATTCTACCATTTAAAATAAAAAATTATTGTCAAACTGTGTTTTTTTTATTATTAATTGATATTTCCGATGGACACCAGTGTCATATCCGTGTCACGAGTTAATGGCGCAATAATTTTGTTGTTCGGTAGTATTTCAATTCTACACTAGCATCGTAATTTGAACCTGAACAATTTATTAACAAAATTGTTATTTGTGTTTTTTGTAATAAAAAAAAACGTTGAAAGATTGAATTAAAGATGATTATAATTTAAAATTGGAAGAATAAAGATAAAGTTGGATGGAGGTTGATAATATGTTTCATTTTTATGTAAAAGTGATTATATATATATATATATATATATATATATATATATATATCCCCCTTATTTTAAAATTGTCTTAAGAAGATAAAATATTGGTCTTTTCACAAACATTTTGAGTACCAAAAGTTTTATCAATCACATGCAACCAATTTGAAGGGTTTTGTTTTTTTTTTTTTTTTTTTTTTTTTTTGAGACAAAGCATTTGATATCTATATTAAAAAAAAAATTTGATGTCTAAGCCTTACCATTTTTCTTTGAAAAAAAAACGATATAATTGAATAAGGAGCTGTTTTTTTTTTACTCTTTAATACAATTTATTAAAAACTAGTTTTGTATGCGATAAAAAAAAACGGGTTGTATAATCACTCTTTAAATAATTCATACAAATTAGTTATTATTACAATTTATTCCGTAAAATTACTTAAAATAACTTCTTATTTTTAATTACTCTACAATCATTCATCTAAACATCCTCTAAATATTTAGATTGTATTAGGAGTCTGTTTGAAATTAAAAAAATACATTTTAAAATTCGATAATATAGGGGTTTTTATTAGAAAATATAACCATCCATTTTAAAATTATTGGTTGTGGGAGGAGTAATCCATCATATTCTTGAAAAATTCTAATTTTTTTTAATGTGAAATAAGTGTCACAAAGTGAATATCTCCAACATACCCCTCAAGATGATGTCATATTTGAGAAGTTATCTTGGACTATATTTGAATTTGTAGCATGAAATAGCCAAAATCCAACTTTTTTGGAATCGTGAAATACCCGCTTAAGTCTTTGCTCGCTTGGGTGAGACCCTCGAAATTTCAGGGACTATTAACCAACATTATGATTTGATACCATGTTAGAAAGTGTCGGCATCCATCTCAAAGACAAATTGCAACAAGAAGGATCATCCCATTTTTTATGTGAAATAATTGTCACAATATAAGTTTTTTTTTTTTTTTTTTTTTTTTTCCTTCGCGTTGCTCGCTCGTAACTCCCATGACCCATGTAAAACAATACGCCCAATTTTTTTTTTTAATTTCATTTTATACAACGGACAATATTTTTGGTAAATTATTATTGCTTTTCTTTTTCAAAAAGATGTCAGCTTGTTTGATAATTTCAGCCACGTTCTTTCTTTCTTTTTTTTTTCTTTTTTTTTTTTAATTTTTTTATTTTGCATTTTTATAAAATTATGTTTGCTATATTATAATATTTATTTTTAGTTATTTTAACAAAATTCCTAAAAAAACTATACGGATTGTTTACGATGTAATAAAATTATTTGGGCATGTTTGACTATAAAGGTAGAGAATAAATAAATTAGTTTTTTGAGGTTGCAATATTAAGAGTAAAAGACTTAAACTAGAGATCTAAGAATAAAAGTGTATCTTTAATGTCAGTTGAGTTATACTTACTTTAGACAGTTTAATGACTTTTTAATCGACTAGTAAAATAACCCTTTTTATCGTCTTAATTTAAAGATTTAATATTTTCATTATTTTAATTATTATTTTTTATTTATATGGGATTTAAATTCACTATAGGTTATAGTATACAACTTTTTAGTTGTAATTTTAGGAAACTATACTAATAAAATCTATGAAATAATTACAAAATAAATCACTTTTAATAAATAAAACAAAGGTTAAGAGTACCAATGTTGATAATATAAAATTTGCATACATTTATACGTTGTTATAATACACCATATAATTCGATTAGAATTATGTTTTTTAATTTAAAATTAAGATGATTGAATATAATCATTTTTTAAGTATAGTTCTTTTTTTTAATTACCACAATTGGAGGTGCATATTCAAACCTATGACATATGACCTCATAGTCCTTGAACTACACTAATGTACGGATCGAGAGAGAGCATATCTCTAGAGCCCAAGCGTTCAACCAACTGCACCACCCCTTAAGGACTCTACACTAATGTTGTTAAACAGCTAGTTTCCTTACATTCAAATATTTTTTGTTCAGGATGGTCTAGATAGTCTCGAATCTAAAAAATATAATATATATATATATATATATATTCTTATTTGATTATTTATTTTAGTAACATTTGAGTTGAGGAAATTTAAAATTTGTATCGCTTAGTGGGTACTCTAATACATTCAGGTTTGTGAGTTAATCTAATAAAACAATTGATGATGGAGGATAATTGAAGATTAGTCGTAAACACATCTCTGAAATAAGTTATAACGTCTTTGTAATTTACAATTCAATCTAATATAGTTGCAGATCTCCACACATATTCAATTGGTTAAAACATTAATTAAGTCTCATCTGATCAGATTAATTTTCTTAAATTAATTTACTTACTGAGATCTCTGCTGTTTCCTTAACTTTATTTAATACATTTTTCACTTTTTTTAAGAAAACGTTAAAAAAATTAGCCTAGTTTTATTTATAAAAACAAATCAACTACTTTGTTAATTCTCACATTTTTATTAGACATTTTAAAATTTTAATAACAAATTAACAAAAATAAAAATAAAAACATATATATAAATAAATAAATATATATATATATATATAATCCAAACATCATTAAGTTTAGATCTTCAAGTTTTAAATATGTCCTACTTAGCAAAATTTATAAAATAGGTAGAAAAGTGGGCAGCCAGAGAGGTTAATGATAGTTAAACACTTGTTTGAAGATTGATGTTGATAGTGCTTGAATAATTATGTACTCGTTTAGCGATTGATGTTAGTAGTGGCTAAGTGAATGATATATTTATTGTGAAATTTGATAGGTGGTTTGATGATTTGTTAACAATGATTGTCTATTACCTGATACAAAAGAACATTTTTTAAGAGTAGTGGTTTACCATTCATCTTTAAAAAAAAAAAAAAAAAAAACTTTTAGTGGATGTTTGTTTTGAGTATTTATGCAAATTTTATACACGAGCTTTTATAATCATTCTTTAAAAACCTTATACAAACGAGCTACTATAACAATTTCTTCTTTATAAACACTCAAAATAAACACTTTACAATTTTACAAACAAACACCGGTTAAGAATAATAATAATAATAGAAGAAGTGAAAATGGGGCATGTTTTAATCATATATATAAATGTGTGTGTGAAGAGTTGGGCAAGAGAAACATTTTTCGCGTAGGAAGAAGACAAGTTTAACGGGAAAATAGTAAACAAGATTCAACGACATGAGCTTAGTGTGTACGGACAAAGCAATAACATGGGTGGGGGCGGCCTGTCCTTCTCACTTCCCCCAATTTGCAAATCCTCCAAATCTAAACTCTCCTTCCAAACACCTCTTCTTATCCCAAACAATGTATGTATCATATGTCTTATCCTTACGTTTTTCTTAATACTATAGTTAAATATCATTTTGGTCCTTAAATTTTGATATTTATTTTATTTTCGTTTCTAAAATTTCAAAAATCTAATTTCAATTGATAAATTTTGAATTTTATTTTATTTTAATCATGAATTTTTAAAAGTATAATTTTAGTACAGAAATTTTGATGTTTGTTTCGCTTAAGTCCTCAACTTTTAACGACAAGAACAAAAAACTTAAAGTTAACCTTTATAAAAAAAAAAATTTGTTTATTTTTCTTTACAAAAATTATCATCTCTCTTATAAAATTTAAAAACATGTTCACATTTTTTTTTTATTGTATTAAAATTATTAATATTATTTAACTAATTTCGATTAATATTGGCTTTGAATTGAGTATAGAGACCAAATTTTTTAGGTTTTTTAAAATTATAAAGACAAATTATTTTTTTTTTAATTTCATGGACAAAAGTGAAACAAACCTAAAAATTTGAAGACGCTAAACTTTTAAAATTTTATGAACAAAAATAGAATACATGCGAAAGTTGGTAGATCAAAATGATATTTTATCCATACATATAAATTTAAATCCACTACGATGTTTTTTTGTTTTTGTTTTTTTTGAATACAACGATCAATTTGTAATTTGGATTAGTGAAATTTAAACTCGATACGTTGTCGTACACTGCCTTACTAGAAGTTTGTTCCTTTTGGCATCTACTACAAGTTCAATGTCTCGCTGATTGAATTATGTTACATTCTCGAATAAAAATGGTTAGACTGTTGCATAAGTTTACAAAAAAAAGTTGGTGACGTATTGGTTTCATTATTTTGAGATCAGTTCAATACTATGTCACGAGTTTCGATATTCTAGAGAGAAGTTGAAGTGAAGTTAAGCAAAAGTTAAGAGAGCATGTAAAATGACCAAAATGCACTAACAAACTTCAATCAATTCGTTGATAACTTTGAATTCAATTAAAAGTTGATAGATTTCAACCGGTCAAGCTATAGTCTTAATAAAAAATATACACATAAAACATTTCAAATGTCATTTATAACGGCCATGATATGTAATTGATTGGATGTGAGATGTTTAGAATTAGAGTTTGAGCTAGTATTTCAAATAAGTATTTACTAGTTATTAATATATATCTATATATATAAATAAAACTTTTTGACTGCAATCGTTATTTTTTTTAATTACTCAAAATAAATCATCATTCTAAAAACTAATTTTAAATACTCATAAAAACTACATATAAACAAACTTTTGAATGTGTTCATTACTAATTAATATTTATAAATATTTAAAATAAATTTTCATTTTAGATACTCTTACAAATTATATTCAAACCAGTTTATTAATGCAATCATTATTTCTAGATATTCAAAATAAATCGTCATTCTAAATACTAATTTTAAAAACAATATCCAAACAACAAATTTTTGTATTTGATCATTACTTCTAAATATTTAAAATAAATTATCGTTCTAAATATTAATTATAAATACTCTCAAAATCTCAATCAAAACATCTGATGAAGCACAACTGGCACACTTTCTTCTATCGGTTAGTTTTGCCGCTTAGGATTGCGTTTAAGTACCCCATGTCTGTGCTGATTGTAACTAAGCTCGTTAAATTAGTTAATTTTGTGACCAAAATGGTTAAAGATCCCACTATTATCTCACATTGCAAGATTGAATAATAACATAACATTTATAATATATAATAGTTACTATTTTTATTGCCATTTAATTTTGAGATGATATGTCCAGAGAAATTAATTTATATTAGAGTACATAAACCCAAATATGTATTAGGTCAGATAAAAATGAAATTAAGATTTGATTCAAGATTGGTGAACCCAAAAGAGGTATCATCTCGAGGAGTGGATAAAAGATTCCAAACTATCTCACATTCAAAAAGTGACTAAGTTATCGTAACATATGTGAACGACATTGCCAATTTATATTGGGATTGTGGTTTATGCTCATTAATAACAAATGTAGCTAGTGAGTTAAAATAAATTTTATAATGACCATCTTTAGACGTGGAAATTAATTAGTAATGAGTTAAATAATTTATCTACCTTATAAATGTTACAAGATATCATCATCTTTTCCATTTTCGATATTCAATTGCTCACAAATTGATCTCTATTTGGAATATTCTTATTATTATTTTGTTTGAACTTCAAACTAGAGGTGAGAGGAAAAACAAACAATCAACAACATTTAATCGAATCAAATCGATTTAGTAGATAAATTTATTTTTATATTCGATTTGATATTTTAATAATCGAAATATATCAATTTTGGTTTCAATTATTAATAACAACTAATGAAATTGAATATATAAACAATAAAAAAATATTAATATTTAGATTCGAATAAAAAACAGATGTGGATGAAGCCAAAACATTATACTTTTTTTTTTGTTAACGTAAAAATCCTTATAATTAAATTAAAAATCAAATTGAAAACGAAAAAAAAAAAAAAAAAAAAAAAATCAAATTTCAATTGAAATCATTGAACAAAAACTACACTAAATTTGACCTAATGGTTGAAAATTGAGCACATCTGTCGTCGGTTTGACATAAAATAGACAATATTGAACCGAAATCGCTTACCTAAATTACAAGTAAAGTTATGTACCCTCCTTCCTCACTCAGCTCCTGCTCTATTTCAGCCGCTCTCGCCACCCCCACCGCCATCTCCACCCTTTAATGCAGCAATTGCCGTTTCTCTCCGCTCGTACCGCCGCCGGCTCTTTCCTCTCTGCCTCCCCGCATTGTGTAGAAGTTTGTCTGAGTTGAAGGACTACTGCAATGGCAATCGACTGTCTCATTCTTGGTAATTAACTAGCTTTTCTTTTTGCTGTCCTTCTCTTATTGCGTTTTTTGACCTAACCACTCCGTTCTCAATCTCTATCTTCTTTTAGGCGCAGGGCAAGAGGTTGGAAAGAGCTGTGTGGTCGTCACAATCAATGGAAAGCGCGTCATGTTTGATTGCGGAATGCACATGGGCTATCTCGACCATCGTCGATATCCTGATTTCTCTCGCATCTCTGCTTCTCGCGATTACAATACTGCTCTCTCTTGTGTTATCATCACACACTTGTAAGTAATCTTTTGTAGTTATCAACAAATTTCTGTTACATTGTTTCTTATTCTATCATTTATAGTAATCACGCACTTAGTACGTATTCATTTGCTTTTTCATACATCAATGAAATTGTTTCCTACCCAAAAAAACGAATTTCTGTTCATTTACATTACAATACTGTGTTTTTATTTTTTCTGTCTGTTATTTTGCAGTCACCTGGATCATATTGGTGCTCTTCCATACTTCACCGAAGTTTGCGGCTATAATGGACCTATTTACATGACGGTACAGTTCATCTAATACACATGCTTATAAGTGTTTATATATTTTTGGATCTACCATGATTCTTGTTAGATTTTATTGGAGAGGTAAGGAATTCTGCATTTGACAGTACTTGCTGTTTCTCTGTTATTTGAGTACAGACAAATATTTTTGTAAAATTTTTAGACTCATGCATTGCTTTATTTTATAAGTCTAATCTAAAGATTCGAACAAATATTTGGACTCGTTAGTCGTACAACAGACGTTTATTGTCTATTCTGTTTTTTACATGCGGAAATTGGTTCTGAATCCGTCTCTCTACTTCCTTCGCTTGCAGTATCCAACAATGGCATTGGCTCCTTTAATGTTGGAGGACTATCGAAAAGTAATGGTTGATCGAAGGGGTGAAGCAGAGCAATTTACCAATGATCATATTATGGCGTGTATGAAAAAAGGTAACTGAATGATTTCAAGAACTCCAGTGGTATGTAACTAGTCTCTCCTCGTTGGAATGTGATCGTTTAGGTGACGTAATATAAGCATTATCTTAATTTTTTTTTAAATGGTTGAAACATCAATGTGCTGTGATCAACTGAGGATATACGTAATGGTAAGAAACCAAGATTCTATTGATATCTCATGGATGTTAATAATCCCCTGACTAAGCTCCCATGTAAAGAAGCTGAATTTTTTATGGTGGGGGCCCTTCTCGATAATATTGTAGAATTCACTATCGGTGTAGCTGTTGGAAGAACTAAGCTTCTGCAATAATGATTTTGGTGAGAAACCATCCAAGTTAGATAACCATCTCCATTTATCAACACTTTTATTTAAAGAAAATGAGTCCAACAAATTGATTAATTCATTGTCCAATCTCTTCATCTTCGAGAAAGAACCTTCATGAGGCAGAGGTTCCACGATTGATCATTGCCATCTCAAAAGTCAGGCACCATTCCAAGCTTGTTTAATGTCAGGTTATAAATCAATGGATAACAATCCTTGAGAGGGTGTTTCCGATTCAGTTTTCGAACAAAATACTTGTGAGGGATCCCGATCCAACTTTGCAAGTAATATTGCTATAAGTTAAGTGTTTCCATTTGTCAATGTTTCTCCAAGGACCTCAAGAATGTCTAATTCCCAGATGCTAGATTTTAGAACATGAATGCCAGACCCAAATTTAGGCTAATACACTTTCCCACAGAGCATGTTTCTCCTTATCAAACCGCCAATACCACTTTGCCAATAAGGAAGTGTTTTTCTTGGAGGCCAATTATACCAAGGCCTCCCTCCTTCTCTCTTGTTACATGAATCCAATTTTCATTTCATCTGGGAAAAGCTATCTTTTTCTAAACAACTTCTTTGTCATTTGATCCAATAGTGTTTCGTTAGATAGGAACGATAAATACTGATAACTCTCGGATGGAGTATTAGAACGGAAATTCTATTAGATAGTGAACTTCTAAGTCATCTCTGGCGATGAATCAACGACCTGAAGTGCTTTTCTTAGGTATTCTTATCTGCTAAGAATTCTCAATGCGAAAGCACAAAGACAAAAGGCTGATCTTTGATTAGGAAAAAGACGTCTTTAACAGCTTATGCTAGCACAACAGCTAGAGAGCTTCTTCTTGCCCTATTTAAAGAATATTCTGTGCATTCATGAATCCTTCCTTCCCTTACTCTTGATTGGATTCACTATTCCTTAAGTGTCGCACCTGCTCTTCCTGGCCAAAATTTGCTGCTAATCGCTTTAATAGAACTTACCTTATTGACATAATCTCAATTAAGTAAAAGGAAAGATTTGTCTCCATTATCGCCCTTCCACAAGAATTTATGGAATAGTTTTTCAATGGCCAGTGCAACCTTTTCAGGAGCAAGATATAATGATAACTTGTAGACTGATAGGTTGGTTAATGTAGCTTGAATAAGGGTCAATCACCCGTCCTTAGATATATGGGAAAAGCCCCAATTGTGTAATCTACTACAAATCTTCTCAATCACTGGAATCCAAAAAGAAGAGGAGCTTAGGTTGCCATGTAAAGGCAATCCCAAGTAATCAATGGGCCAATTATGGTGTTGCAATCCTCTTAACTTGATTTTGGTTTGGTCATACCAAGTAGGGGTGAAAGAAAAAATCGAAAAAACTAACAAAACCGAATCGAACCATTGAATTGGTTCAGTTTTTTAGAACAATATTAGATCGTATGGTTTGATATTTTAGAAAACCGAAATATAGTGATTCGGTTTCGGTTCATGATGGAAGAACCAATAAAAAACCGAACCGAACCGAATATATAAATAACAAGAAAAATGTATATAAGTTAGTATTTAAATTTGATGGAAGAACGATTTTAAATGTGAAATATGAAATAAAAGTATTGTAAATATTGTGATACTTATGAAAGTATTGTTTTTTTGTTAGTAAAATGAAAATCTTTAGAATAAAATTAAAAATCAAATTGCGAATGATACAAAAAAAATTTAAAAAATAAATCAAAACAGAAAACCGAACCAAAACCGAACCGAACCAAATAAAACTTGAACCAATTGTTTGTTTTTTATTGGACATCGGTTCGGACCCAATTATTGAAAAACCGAGGTTATTGGTTCGATTATCGGCTTGACACAAAACTGACAAAAACCAAACCGAAGTCACCCCTAATACCAAGTATGAGAAAACTGTGAATGGTATTATAAAGATTGGCCAGTGGATATTTTTTCAAGCTAGAGAATAAAATGATGTATATGCAAATTGAAAATGGGTAACCATCAATCTTTCATAACTGGATTCAAAATGGAACCCATCCATGAGAGCCTTCCTTCCTTTCCGCTTGGTTAAGTTGATGGCTCAGACAGTCCCTGACAAGAATAAACATAAAGGGAGATAACGCCCCCTGTCTAAGCCCTTTATTCGTAACAATCTTTCCTCTAGGCTTACCATTAATAATGATTGAAAAAAAAAATTCGTTGAGGATAAACAACCCCTAATTCACTTCCTCCATGTGAGCTCATAACCCTTAGCTTGTAAGGCAACATCAAGAAAGTTTCAGTCAACTTTATCAAATATTTTTTGATATCAAGCTTTAACACTATACCTTCTTTATCTGTTCTCTTCCATTTATGAATCAGTTCATTTGCAATTAGAATAGAGTCAATGATTTGTGTCTCAGTAACGAAAGTTGATTGGTAGCAAGTAATGGTGTTAGGGAGTACAACTTTCATTCGCTCTGATAAAACTCTAGCAATCACTTTATCAATGCAAGTTGAGAGACTGATAGGTCTGAAATCTGAGACAAGTTTTGCTTCACTTTTCTTAAGGATGAGACAGATGTAGGTCTCATTCAGATTTGCATTTATAACACCACTTTTGAAAAAATCATTGAAATTACCTTTATGTCTTCCTTGGCGGTGTTCCACGGTTTTTGGACAACTCCGCTGTGAAATCTTATAGACCTGGTGTTTTATTTTTTTTGTGAGATATTTTTGTTTGTACCCATTTTCTTCATTTGATAATTGTACTTGCTCAGATTGAGTTTTAGACTGCATTACTGGTAGATGTGTATGGCTTAACATATAAGTTTTTGTGGGTACCTTTTTTATGTATTTGACGTGCATCAATTGTTCAGCCATTATTTTTCTTCTGTATCTTAAGATTTTCCGCTGTTCACCTGTAGTTGTACCTGTGGATTTGAAGCAGACCATACAGGTTGATGGAGATCTTCAAATTCGTGCTTACTATGCTGGACATGTAAAGCCTGGTTTGATATATTTAGTATTCTTATTTTGCATCTATAACTTTATTTTGAGCTGGCTGACAAGTTTACCTCATGAGTGGTAGGCATGTCCTATCGTAGGTGTTTTTGCTAAACTATACTTTCATATTGTTTTAAAGCTTTTCTCGCCCTTTGTTTTTTACACGAAAATATATACACAGATGTACAACCTCAGCCATGTGAGGATCACCAAGAAACCAAGACCATAGTTCAACTCCATGTACTCCAGCCAAGCGATGTATCTTGGCCAGTTGGCCAGACGAAGTACCAAGTGGCAAACTAGAAACTTCAAGTTAAACATGAGCTCAGCCTCAAGAAATGATTTTGAGGCAACTTCCAAAAGAGAGAACTTTAATTTGAAATCCAGGAATTAGTCAGGTCCAAACAATTCAACAAACTGAAAAATAATAGCATTAGAAACACCATGTAAATCAAAATCTATCACACTAGGCACCCCAAGAAGAACAAGGCCACATGCACCCAAACAATCTAATGAAACTTGGAATGACAGTGAGCAAGAAGACAAAATCACTCCCAACGAAACAATCAAATCAGCCTTGTAAAATGCCACAGAGACAATCAACAAAAAGAAAACCCTGCAACGATAGCAACTCCAGCAAACTTGTGAAAATCGCAGCCCTTTGCGTGGAGACCAAAACCTGAATTAGGAACTCCAAGTCTTTTTTTCATTTTAGCTCGCGTAAAGACAATCTTTAAACCTCTTGTTTCTCTTTATCAATCTTCTGAAAATCAGGTGATAGTTTAAATAAGAAATGGTAACTTGTTGCTTTTCTTGTGCTTTTTAAGAGGATTTTTTTATTATTTATATATTCATTTTTCTGTATCGGTTATGCGCATGCATGTAAATCTAGTTATTAGTTGTCTGCTTTATATATGCATCCATATATCAATCTTTAATTTTGCAAATTGTGAACCCCCAACCGTGTTGTTCCGTTATCCTCATTTTAATATAATCCTCCAGCATCTTACACATGAATTATAGCCCATAGTCTTAAACTTAGTTCCTAATATTGCTGTGTCATTGGTTCCGAATATTGCCGTGTCATTGTGTCTATGGTGCTTGAATTTTTCTCCGAGCCTTTTCTTACTGCTTCCCACAAGCTTTCTCCATTAACACTTCAATAGTAAATGTGGAATGTGCATATTTATATTTTTATTATGTTCTTAAGGTCTTAGGAGCTGCCATGTTTTTTGCTAAAGTTGGAGATGCTGCTATGGTATACACAGGAGACTATAATATGACACCCGATAGGCATCTTGGAGCAGCTCAAATCGATCGAATGCAATTAGACCTTCTTATAACAGAGTAATAAGTTAAAGGCAATATTTTACATGTTATAGTGTCGGTAATTCACTTTTCATACTTCAGAGAGCCAAAACAATTTGTCTTTTGATTCTTGATTTCTTTCTCTCCCATAGTAAAGTTGTACAGTATCGGTAAATCCATGTTCTAGTTTTTGTAAGGAAGTAGTGGTATAAATTTTGATCTTCTAAGCGAAACGTAATAAGGTTATCCCGTGATAATAGTCGAGGTGTGCGAAGCATGATCAAAACACTCATGAATATAATTTATTTATTTTTTTGATCTTCTAAGCGTAGCTTAACTAGTTCAAGGTATTATGTATCTGCCATGCTTGAATATACACTGCCACGTTGTTGTACTAAAAAATAGGTGCAGAAAAACCTTCTGTACTTGCAGATAACATAGGTGATGGAAATATCAATTTATTGGGCACATCAAAACACTAGGAATTAAATGACCATTAAGGAAAGAAGAATAATTTTATAAAATCACACACCTATGACCTAGTCGCATGTTGTACAGAAAAAAAATGATGGTCATAATGACGTGTGCTACGTCAAATAAGTTGAGATTGGGCTTAAAATAATTGGGGTTTTGTTGAAATATAACCATCCATCAACCTAAAAGTTTAAGCTGATGAGTTGAGCAGTGTTTTGAAAGGCGCACCCAAACGCAAGGCGCAACTTATGCGTCTCGCCTTGCCTGGCTTGAAGCCCTAAGGCGCGTCTAGGCACGCGCCTTGGGGGCTTTAGTGTTTTTTGTTTTTTTTTTGCTATTTTGCTTACTCTTTTAGTGTTTTCGCCCCTAGACCTCGGCTTGCTGACCGTGCAGTGAGATCCCTGTACTAGGTCATTCGTAGCACAAGATAAGTTGTTTAAGGTATCAAAATGTCTTGAATCACTTATGTGTGTTTATAGTCGAGTTTATGTACGCTATATATATTTTTCTCAATTAAACTTCATTTCTTCCTTGAAATGAAGGTTAATATTTGAATCTTATGTTTGTTTTTATAGTATTCTTGGTTAAAACTTTATTTTTCTTCATGAAAAGTGTTATGATTGTGCATATATTCCTATATATATATATATTAATGTCTTTTTATATAGTGCGCATTAAGTAAAAAGTCCACGCCTTTTGGTGCGCCTTACACCTTAGTGCGCCTTGGGTTTTTTAAAACACTGAGTTGAGGTAAATTTAATTATATCAACTAACATTCCACCTCACTTGTGGGCTTAGAAATTTGAGAAATGTTCTACATGTGGAATTCAATTTTAAATGGGGAGGAAACAACTTTGCAGGGACTCAAACTTAGAACCTCTTGCTCTGATACCATATTAGATACTATGAAGTTCCATTTTAAAACCAATTGGTAGTGAGGAGTAGTGTTTTAGAAATCCTAATCACTAGGCCCAAAAGGCGAGGCGTGATTAATAAAGCCCTTCCAATGTGGGACAAATGCCACTAGGTGAGTATCTCCAACAATTTTAATACTCCCATTAAGTTAGGTTGTCAATTTTGTTTAAACTCAACCGGTCTAGTAGTTTTGATCGTGTTGTGTTTTTTTACAGTTTGGCTTTTTTATTTTATTGTGATCTTGTAGTTCTCTTTCTGATCCCTTTGGGGATTGTTTTTCCTTGTATCTTGTTATCTTGTACTTTTTTTTTTTTCATATTCTTAATGAAAAGTTTGTGGCATTTTCCAAAAAAAAATCTGGTCTTCATGTGGCATGTATCGGCAAGATTTGAAATTTGTAATACTTTTAGGCTTTTGCTTGTATTTTCCAAATAATGGTTTAGTTAGTAATTAGTTGTCCCCAAGTGGCAACCTCGTTGGTGTAAGCTCGTAGTTTCCAAAGTTTGCTCCATCGGAGGTCTTGGCTTCGAAACCTAGAAGTGAGCTTAGTTATAAAATTCCTTTTTGTCTCCTGCGTCCGTGCCTAAGGCCGCACGGGTGCCCCTGGTATGTAGTGGTTCTGATTCCTAGTCATAAAAAAGTAATTAGTTAGCTTTAAAGAACTAGCTGTTGGTTCGGTAGGTTGTTTGTTAGATTTATAGCCAATATATATCTTAATGAAAAGTGTTGTTTCTTGTAAAAAAATGAACAAGTTAGACAGATGATGGATGATGATGAACATTGGCTGCTCTCCCTCTGTGGGAAGCAAAGCACATCAGCAAGATGGCATGTGGGTTGCTTCTTTGTGCTTGTTGCTTCAAGGGATGGAAGGAGATGAGAGCTTAGTAGGCTGTTAGGTATATTTTTAAACAAGAAACAAACTTTTCAATGAGAATAGGAGAAAAAAGCCAAAGCTTGAAATTTTAACTCTTAAAGGAGCATAAGAAAGCTATATGCTGAAGTTCACTGTCTTTCCTATTTCTACTAAATCTTGTTTACGGTCTCCCAGTCAAACATTGGAGTGTTTTTTGTTCCTGATACTTTTCATATGTACTTCAGCATGTGTGTTCACTGCAAAATATATCTATTATTTATATTCCAATGTTTGTCTTCTGCAGGTCTACATATGCAACAACCATCCGTGATTCTAAATATGGCCGTGAGAGAGAATTTCTTAAAGCTGTATGTACAATTCAAATCGTTAATTTTATTATACCAGAATGACCTATTCTGTACTTTCAATATTTTCAATTACAAACCAGATAAGCTGGTTTTTTTATTTGCCGCCGTACTGTCATAATTCAAGAGTCAGGACGAAGTCTCCATCCATCCTAATTCCGACAAGGCATGTTGTTGATATTAGGGATAGACCAAAGACTGATGTATTTTCTGTCCCTCATTTGAAGAAAATAAAAGGGTTTATATTGTGATGGTTATAGACTGTAGGTTGATTGATGCCTATATTGTTTTGTGTTGGGGATTACAATTTTTCATTTAATTATTTTCTTAGGGTGTTGTATGTGAGAATTACACTTACGAATCTTAGTTTTCCATGAGCCTCGAACCTAATCATCTTGACCTAAACTACAGAGAGGCGAATAACCTCTCTCTTGTGGAACTCACAAAAACCTTCCTACGATCCCCTTTGATACTCTCCCAACAAACTTGAATAAATGTTAGCAAAAAACCCTCCAAACCAAGATCCTTATTCCTATCGAACCTAAACACCATTGTTCTAGTTTCTTCAAATTTCTTCTAACATCTTCAAGAGAGAATGGGGTACCCAAGTCAATCAGAGATAGGATACAAATTCACACCCTCCGAAAGTAGTTAGGAATGAACAAGGAAACTCTTTTGCCAATGCTTATTTGAAATACTCGGTGGTCTATGACCCTTCTTGACAAAGACCTCTCTTTTCTCTCTCATTTCCTTGGTCCTTGCATGTTATCCATTTAAGAAGGGAAAGAAGGTTCCTTGGAATAGAGGCTTTCCTTGGACTTAGCATCTGGAAAGAACATTAGGCACAGGTTTTCACCAATAAGCATTCTGGTTGTCTCGATTATGAAATATACTACAACTACGTATGCAGCTCTTTTGTGCTAACTCCCACTTTTAGTAGGTATGCAAGAGCTTTATTTAACTTGCTTTGGTAGGACCCAACTATTATTTTATAATGATTTCACACCATCAATGATTTGTGTTTCCTATCAGATAAAACTCTTATTTATTTACCAATTGAAATAATCTAAAATAAGATTTTTTCGTGTGTTTTTATATAGGTACATAACTGTGTGGCCAGTGGAGGAAAGGTCCTTATTCCTACTTTTGCACTTGGACGAGCTCAGGTACTCCACTGAATGTTGTGTGGCTCTTAAATCTTTTACTGTAAACTGCATCTTTCACGACCAATTTGCTCATTTCATTATAATACTAATAAAATTTTGTTATAAAATTTTCCATTACGAGCAGGAACTCTGTATCTTGTTGGATGATTATTGGGAGCGCATGAATCTAAAGGTTCCAATATACTTTTCGGCAGGTATTCTTCATCAGAAAATAATTTCTCTTTTCATCCTTATAATAGTAGATGTTGTATTCATACATATTACTATATTAGTCGACTTTTCAGCTTTCTGTTTCCTTTTCATGATTTCCAACTGTCTTGGAAGTCCATGGTCTGCTTCAGCAGTCTTTTGCTCACAATTTTTTGTTTCCTTAAAATGGTACTATAAATGGAATGCTTTTATATTTCCCTAAAACAGTACCATTCTGAAAACTTGGTTGAACTTCACATGATAGATACTTAATATGTTTCCTTAAAATTCTTAGGAATTTCTTTCTTTCATATATAGCCAGTTCACTCTTACTATAAGTAGTTCTTTTCTCGACTTTTATGTGCTTGTGTTCATATTTATACTTTCAGGTTTGACTGTTCAAGCCAATATGTACTATAAAATGCTCATTAGTTGGACCAGCCAGAAGGTTAAGGAGACATACTCGACAAGGAATGCATTTGACTTTAAGAATGGTATTGTTTCACACGTTTTAAGTTTTCAGGAATGGAAACTGCTGAGATGTTGAGCTTATTTCCTTACCAGTGAGGTTATGCCGGCACCGTTGTGGCGTTGTTCATGTGGCAGCCTTGGCAGCCTTGGTTGGGATATTTTTTCGAGTACTGAGGCATCTTACCTGAACAATGGATGAAGGGATTGGAAATTAAGAGGACATGTTTTGAAAGGATATATGGGCATGAAAAAATCATTTTTGCCTTTCCTCAAATCATCTTTTCATTTTAAACTAATGATGTTTGGCAATTGCGTTGATAAGTTTTGATTTTGGAAAATTCCAAACTGTTTTTAAAGTGATTCTTGGAGAGTAGATGGGACATGGGAGGTGATTTTGGTAGGCGATTGACTAGGAATCACTTATGAATCAGTTCTAATTCCTTTGATTTGACGATTCTGGAATCATTTTTTAAATAAAATATTAATGATTCAAATTTTATTGTTAAAAAATTACTTTTAATGGTGTAGAGCCAAAAATTGAAGCAATTTATTATTAAATGCCTTTTAAAAATGAATTGTAATTAAGTAGTTATTGTTAATGCACTTATTCTAAATCACTTCCAAACATGTCTTCATCACTTTCTTCAAGTTCACTTAAGTTACTAAATCACTTTTGCTAAAAGCAGTTTTCCAAAATCACTTTCTAAACAAGCCTGGAGTAAATTTGCACTCAAGATTGACTACGCATTGCAAATTTCATATTCACCTCTGACGAAGTGCTTTATAAACTTGAGTTACATGTTGCAGTTCAAAAATTCGACCGTTCTATGATTGATGCTCCTGGACCTTGTGTTCTGTTTGCTACACCGGGGATGATCAGCGGTGGGTTTTCTCTTGAAGTTTTTAAGCGCTGGGCACCTTCTAAATTGAATCTTATCACACTACCTGGGTATTGACTATGGTTACTCTCATTTTGCTCACGCTTTATCTTCATTATTCAAGTATAGTTTCGCAGGCTGGTTCTTTGATAACCATAAAATCATCCAACATCTGTGACTGGGCTTCTGCAGCTCTTCTTTTTATTTTATAATTCATCCCAATTTTTGCTTATGTTCATAGTTTTTTTTTGGGGGGTCATGCATATGGCTGATACATTACATCACACGTGAATTTAAAATAGCCTTCTAAATGCCATATTACTTTATCCTATGTAGGTATTGTGTGGCCGGAACTATTGGACACAAGTTAATGTCAGGCAAACCCTCAAAAATTGATCTAGACCAGGACACTCAAATTGATGTGCAATGCCAGGCGAGTACCTATTAAGGCTTACGTTTTGTTTCTCATTTTAAATATCTTATTAGAATTATTAATCTACAGCTTTCCTTAACTAGGTCAATTCTCAGAGATTCACAACTTTGTTGCTTTTGCTGCTATATGAACATTGTGAACTATTGCTTTTTTGGACTATTGTTCACGTAAAATGGGGGGGAGGGGGACTACGAATAAAAAACCAACTTACAATGAACGGTGCCATGGTGTGGTTTAGCATCCTTGTATTTCAGAATGAAGAGGTTTCCAACCGTGATTTCGAACCTCTTTGTTAGTGGCCTCAAGAAAGCTAAAAAATTATAACAGCTCCTAAGTTTACATGTTTTTCTTCCATTTCTTTACCTCAGAATTGAAGCATGCCCTGTCACTGTGTGGAAGACATTGAACTAAAAATTAGGTCAATCTGATTATCTCACTTTGGGTGTGTTTGGGCCATCAAGAAGAAGTGGGTATAATGAGAATGAAGATGATTGTTGGTGTTTGGGCCACCAAGAATCATTCTCCCAGAATCGTGTTTCCTCAAAATCATCTTTTTATTCTCTTTCTAACTACTTTCTTAACTACTTTTTATTCTTCCCATAACAACTTTTTATCCTCCCATAAATATTTTTCTCTCACGTCATACACTTTTTCTTCTTTTTTTTTTTCCTCATAATCACTCCCTCCACCCCAAACACAAAAATCATTCTCCCCGTAATCATTCCCCTTCACCTCAAACAGAAATAATCATTCTCTTTCCTATTCTTTCTATTCTCCCCCTAATTCTCATTCCCCCATCATAATTCTTATTCTCCTTCCCCTAAACATCCCCTTTAGAAGAGAATGTGTTGGAGATTGTTGGAATACTCACCTTGTGGCAAATGTCCCACGTTGGTAAGGTGGAGGTTCTTCAACATATATATAA
>JBBMEG010000003.1:10212286-10222948 GCA_037832605.1 Cyclanthera cordifolia
TTGGCTGACTTGCTCGTCGGGTTAGAGCAAGTGCCTCACGATCGCTTTGCAACGACAACGAAGTTGGATCGTGACACGCGGCGCCTCATTGAAGCGAGGCGCTAGGAGTGCACCTTGGGCTTTTTTGTGCCTTTTTGGTGTTTTTTGCGCCTTTTAAAACACTGGACTCAATCTAGAACAAGATCTTCCATATCTTGCTTCTAGATCAAAATTCTAGCACTTTCCTCTTGGTTGTTCCAAATCCATAAGAAGGTGTTAATCTCTTAGATACAAGGGTTCTTGCTTCATTATAAGCTTAGATATTTGGGCTGAGAATTAGGGTTGCCTTATCATTTGGTATCAGAGCCTAGGTTGCATCTTTGTGACCTACTCAAGATTTGATACTATCTTTAAATTCCAGCAATTTGTTCATCTTTTCTAAAAAAAAACTCTTTCGATTCCATTTTTTTCTTTTCAATTTTATCCATTATCATTCAACATTTGTTCTGATCTTGATTCTATCTTTTAATCATTTTCTAGATCTTGAAAAAAAAGAAAAAAAAAACAAAAACAAAACAAAAGAGTACATTTATTCATGCTGATATCTTGAATTCTTATTGCATTCCAGGTACTCTCATAAGTATTGCACAAATTTTGAAAATAAAAAATTCAAATCTTTGGGAAACTGTCCAATTTATGACTGTTGCATTCAATGTTCTTCTTTCTAGTTAAAACTCCTTGATAACGTCTGTATTTGAATAATTGTCTTCATTTGAAATTTAGATATTTCTGTTATTGATATGAATCTATCCACCATCTTATTGACTTCATATGAAATAGCAAGTACAAGAAGCAAGAAAAAGATTCTAGTAATTTTTAACTACAATGCAGAATTTTAAATAATAGTTTTTCTAGATTTCTTATTTTGGTACTTATTAAGTTTAAATTTTGTCAAAGATGCTCATAATTGCTAAAGACCTTTTAGATGAATTTATTAGGTGTATTTAAAGCACATCTACCCTTTTGTCTAGCATTTAAGCCTCTCAATTGATGTACAATTGACTTTCGACTCCTAGGTATTATTTTTCTACAAAGTGCATTTAAGAGCTTTATGAGACATTTTGTATTCTAAGTCATGCACGAAATTTTAGCCTTAAAAATGCTTGTAATATCTCATTTTGGAGAAATATTAATATCAAAACTTGAGTTTTTTTACCTTATTTGGTGTTATCTTTTTTTCAAATCTTGCTTTAGGTTTGAATGTAAAATCAATTCATTGGATTAGTCTTGATCAAAATAATTCTGGAGTGAATTGTCTTATGATCTAAGAGTGACCATCATAGGTTTTAAGTGTGATCTAAGATTTTTCACCATTCTAACTTAACTCTTGGTTGGAATCAAGTGTTGAGTTTTTCCATATTTGTGAATTTTTACAAGGATCCTAGAAAAACTTCTAGCTTTGTAAAACCAAGTAACCTTGGAGCTTATCAGTTACATTTATATTTCAAGAAGATCACTTGTTGAAATTATTAAAGTAATACGTCTGTTCGTTTGATTTCTATTCAGTGCACAATTTATAACTGCTGCATTCAATGTTCTTCTTTCCTGTCTAAACGCCTTGATAACATTCATATTTGATTAATTTGTCCTTCTATTGATATTTAGATCTTTTTGTATCTTTAATTGTCAAGAAGGTCACTTATTGAAAATAGTAACGTCATATGTTCGTTTGTTTGATTCCTAATCAGTGTGCAATTTATTCAAATTCTGGAACAACTATTCTTTTTGTTCTATTTCTGTTTTTGTTCTTGATTTTGTTACTTCATTATTTTCTTGTCTTGGTTAATTTGTAAGGCTCACTATTACAAGATTTGCTATATATTATCCTATCATTGATCATAATTTAGCCACTTTCCAAAAGCCTACCTTTGTCTGTGATAAAAACGAGTGTTTCGAGTGTAAAATTAGTGAGTTATGTGTGTGAGATTCATGTTTTCTTGTCACTTACAATTATTTTTGCAGCATGTATCATCAATAGCATTCAAGAAAGTCCATGATTCGCCAAGCACAAAGACACTCCGGGAACTATGTTAGTGATAATCCATCATGGAGAGTTTGTCGAGAAAACTTGGCTGAAATTCAACAAATCTTAAATTACATGAGCGAATTATCGCAATAGTTAACTTTGCGGGATGTAGCATTGAAAAGAAACATCCCAACCAATCCAAAAAGAAGAAGATTGTCTCATGCTTTAACAAGATTTTTTATATGATGATGTTGTTATTGATGACATAGAAACCAACAAAGTATGTCTGCAACTACATGTTCATCTATGCTCATTAGAGACAAAGCAAGAGGAAAGTGAAAATGATAAAATATGTGAGATAGAAATGCTTGAAAGTTGTTTGTAAAGTAAATAGATAGAATATTCATTTATTAGATTATGTGAGGAGAACATTCTAGAGGTTAAAGAAAAAAGTGATTCAGTTATTAAATTTTGCGAGGAGAATATTCTAGAGATTAAAGAAAAAAGTGATTAAATTAGTAAATTTTGTAAGGAGAATATTCTGGAGATTGAAGAAAAAGATGATTCTGTTATTCAAGTATGTAAGACGAGCATTGATTTGAATTCAAAACAACACATGCAAGAACTTGTGAATGAAAAAACTTACATTCTAATGGGTGCACTCAAACCAAGTGTACCTAATTTTTCTATAGAGTTCTAACAGGAAATTGACAAGTTCATTAGAGATCAAACTTAAAAGTTTCCTTCTAAGTTAGACCATAGCCAAGAACGAGAGAACACAGGCAAAGGGCTTCAGAAGAAATACCATTCATATTTCACTTTTACATGCAGCTATGAGCGAGACACAAAATGAAGATCTTTAAGAGATTCAGAATTCGTGATGCAAATGACTTCAAGTTTTCCATACTAGGATATCACTTGGATTCGAGGACGAATCCTTTTGAAAAGGAGGAAGACGATAAGGATCATGGAATTCCACAAGATTTTCAACTACTCAAGAAGAGTTGGAACATTTGAAGTTAGCAAAATAAACATTAATTTTCGAATTTTAGAATATTTTATGCAATTTTTTAATGTTTTAGGTTATAATTTGTTTAGGCTATAAAAAGCATCAATTTAGTTGTAAAATTGAGATTTTGATGAGCAAAAAGTTCTCTGCAAAAAATTCTTTCTTAGAGATTTAGGGTAAATTCTTTGCCATTTGTTTCTAAGTTCCTTTGCGTGCATTCTATCTAACATCGATCAAGTTTGATTGTGGAGTGACTCAATCTAGAACAAGATCTTTCATATCTTGCTTCTAGATCTTTGATCAAAGAGGTAATCAAAATTCTAGCCTTCTCCTCTTGGTTGTTCCAAATCCATAAGAAGGTGTTAATCTCTTAGATCCAAGGGTTCTTACTTCATTATAAACTTGGATCTTTGTGCTGAGAATTAGGGTTGTTTTATCAAACCCCTTGTAAGCTACTCTATGTTCTAAAGTAGTCTATTTAAAATCTCTCAAAATACAATACTAACTTAGGCATCGAAGGCCCTATGGCTCACACCACACCGTATGTCTAATTTGTGTTGTTTTGCAGGTAATTTCGACATCGGAAAATAAATTTTTGCGGTTGATCAGGTTGACATTTTTCGGCATAAGTAGTTGGCACCATCTGTGGGGCCGATTTTGTGTTATACCGCCTTTCATTTTTCTTTCAAGATGACAAACAACCTATGTCACAGAAAACACGTTGTCGACGGAGAGTCGAACGACGACATGCTCTAAGGAGAGTTACTACCAGAAGATAGAAGCAAGATCCAGTTGAGAACCACCCGGAACCTAAGGGTGTGGAGCCTAGGCATGGTGCAGAGCAAGCCGATCTGAGGTTCGGAGCCTTTAAAGAACAAGTGCAAGTAATGGCGAAGAACCTAGGTTGGTTGATGGAGTTACTCGAACAACCTCATCTGACCTAGGCTGTCATTGTTGAGAACCAGCAAACACCACAGGTGGTGGTGGCACATTCACCTCCCAGAGAGCAAGCTGCGGTGAAAAGATCTACACCCTTATTACGGGACCTTGCGAGAGGGAAAGCTTCAGTCATCCTAAGACCGATCGATCGTCATTGACTAGGGGGTAGCGATCGAAAAAGGGAGCATTTGGTGCACCAAGTAGCCTCTCGAAGTGGAAGAGGTCGTTACATAACATATTCAGTTACAAGCAGCCAGAAGCAGAGCAACCTACAAAAACTTGTACTTAACATTAGAAAGTTCAAAGTGCCATGTAACGGGATAAGACTTGGAAACGGACCTGAGAATGACGATCACAACAAAAAGGTGCCTAACGAAGATGAAGACCAACCTTGATTAGGTCAGTTACACATTCTCTAAGACAAGTTGGGTGATATAAAGAAAGCACAAGACCACGACCGGCTCGACCTGGACAATCTAGTCGATCAGGTTGATCCTCCTTTCACTGATGAAATCATGGAGGAACCAGTCTCGACGAAGTTTAAGCTGCCGAAAATAAAGTCCTACGACGGGTCCAAAAATCCGAGCACTTAAACTCATTTCGGTCAAGAATGAAACTCCATGGAGTCTAAGATGCGATTAAGTGCCAAGCTTTCTCTTTTACGTTCACATGATCGACAAGAAGGTGGTTTAGGAGACTTAATAGAAAATTAATCTCGTCATTCTGGGAGATAGCTAGAGTCTTCGTCACTCAATTTTGGGTAGGAGAAATCAGAAGAAGTCGATCACACATTTATTGACTGTGAAATAAAGAAGCCATGATATCCTGGGAGTACGTAGCACGCTTCAACAACGAGGCGATGCAAGTTGAAGGGTATATCAAAAGTACGACTCTAATAGCCGTCATGACGGGCCTAAAAGACAAAAAAGTCATATGGTTCTTTGGAAAGATAGGCTCACTTACATATGTGGAGCTACTCACTCGGGCACAAAAATACATGAGTGTCAAAGAGCTAGTGAGTTCTCAAGGGAACACTAAAAGAAGGCGTTTAGTTCCAGAAAGCGACAAGGCTACTACTCATCGAGAATCCAACCACAAGGAATCATGCAAGCGGAGAGCAGAAGCACACCCATAGCAAAAGGAGAAGTATGACCGAAAGGAGTACCTAACAGCCGGTTTGAAAAGTACACTTCAACCGTAGTATCAGTCGAGCATATCATAAAGAAGATCCAGGACAAAGAGGTGCTGAAATGGCCTGAAAAGATATAGACAAAAGCTGACAAGCGAAATAACAGCAAATATTGCCTATTTCATAAAGATCACAGGCATGCAACCTCGAACTGCCACGATTTAAAAGGGTCCATAAAGTCCCTCATCCGAAGAGGACACCTAAAAAGTACGTTCAAGAAGGCAATGAAGCGTTCAAGTCCCCTAACAAGAAGAGAAGAGGCAAAGATTCACCACCATCTCAAGGGATATGAACTATCGAATGAAAACCTACAAGAGACTGATCCAACAAGAGCTATGGAAAGGGAGTTTAACCTAGGAAAGGTTGTCCAAAAGATAGCACCTGAGGAAAGTCAATCCTTGGAAATAGACTTGAACATGTTAGGCCCCTAGGGAGGATAGTTCTAGGATATTAATATAATATGTGTAAGGGTAGGATAGTAATTAGTACTTAGGGTTTTAGTATAAATATGTGAGTTAGGGTCTCTTGTAGGATATGAAATTTGACATTGTTGTCTTGGCAAAGACATTGGGAGAGAGTAGCCCTCTCGAAAGGCTATTGGGAGAGACTTAGCCCTCTCGAAAGGCTAAGGGTTCGGTATTGTAACTCTATTATCTCAATATAGTGTTATAATTGTATTTTCTTGTTCTTGTGCTATTATCTTCTCTTGTATTAGTTCTCTTGTCATTGTTAAGATTATCGGTGTCTTAACAAATTGGTATCAGAGCAAGTTCTTTCCATGGGGTACAATGAAGACGTGTTGGAGCTACGAGCTTCTATGTCTAAACAACAGCAAAACTGGGAAGAAATGAATCAAATCTTAAAGGCCTTACAAGAAACTTTCAGGAGCTTGCAAAGCCAATGGGCAGAGTATAAGCAGCAAAAGGAGAAGTTGGAGCGCAACACCAAAACAAAGGGTGCTTGGCATCCAAAAGTTGAAATCAGCACCAACACAACCAAAGTGGGTAAGCAAAGCCAAGGAGTAGTAACAAAGCATAAAAAACAAGGTAAGAAGCAAAAGAAAAAGAAAGGAAAGTGGAAGAAAGTGAGCAAGAGAAAGAAAAGTAAAAAATGTAGAGGGAAGACAAAGCTATCTCGACAATCAAATAAGAATAGAAACATGAGAATGATGAAAAAACAAAGAAAAATAGGTAAGATTCATGTGTTAAAAGTGGAGATGGAAGCTTGGAGAAGGAAAGAAGAAACAAAAAAGAAGAGGTGGGGATGGTGGAGAAGGAGAAAGAAGAAGGTGGAAGGTTTGATAGTGTAAAAGAAATAATAATTAAAAAAAAAGAAAGAAAGAAAAAAAAAAGGGAAAGGTTTACGTAAAAGGGAAAATGAAGAGAAAATGAGTGAAATGATGGGGAATTAATTGGAGATGTGACTTTTGGGTGAAATTGGAGTTGACCTTTTTGATGTGAAAGAAAGGTGGCTATGTCATGGGCTGATTTTTGACATGTATGAGGCCCATTTCTTTTGATTTTGGTGAGAAAGAAAATGTAAGTATTTTTTTTTTTGGGATAAGTAGAGTTTGTACCCTTGCACACACCTTGAGGACAAGGTGTATTTTTAGAACGGGGATATGTTAGGCCCCTAGGGAGGATAGTTCTAGGATATTAATATAATATGTGTAAGGGTAGGATAGTAATTAGTACTTAGGGTTTTAGTATAAATATGTGAGTTAGGGTCTCTTGTAGGATATGAAATTTGACATTGTTGTCTTGGCAAAGACATTGGGAGAGAGTAGCCCTCTCGAAAGGCTATTGGGAGAGACTTAGCCCTCTCGAAAGGCTAAGGGTTCGGTATTGTAACTCTATTATCTCAATATAGTGTTATAATTGTATTTTCTTGTTCTTGTGCTATTATCTTCTCTTGTATTAGTTCTCTTGTCATTGTTAAGATTATCGGTGTCTTAACAGAACATTAGAATCTTCATCAACAAATCTCCCCTTCGAAAATTTCTTGGAATATATTTGTAAAGGCGCACGCTTGGAGTTCTTGTCTTTACAAATCTTTTACGAATTAATGAGTTTTGATGGGTAGTCACTAATTGGTTCTTATAACTAGCTATCACATTGATAAACAATAGGTTCAAATACCATTTTTGTCTTTAAGACCATGCTTTGTGTTTCATTTTGTCCAATTTTAGTCCCTAAACTTTCAATCATGTTTAAATTTAGTCCTTGCTGTTAATTTTTTACCGTCTTCCGTTAAATTGTGATGAAAAGTATACTCTCTTTTGAATCATGTTAAACCATCGGTCAATCCAAAAGCTTAAGTTGATGAATTGGAGTAAATTTAGTTATATCTACTAATACTTCCCCTCACCTATGAGCTTAGAAATGCCCTACCAAAAGAATTCAATTTTAATTGGGGAGGAAACGACTTGAGAGAGACTCGAACTTAGGACCTCCTACTTTGATATCATGTTAAATTATGTTAAACCACCGATCAACCCAAAAGCTTAAGCAGATGGGTGAGGTAAATTTAATTATATCTTTATCTTGGTGTTGGTCTTTCCTCTCTTTATATCCCCTCTGAAATGGCTAGCAAGTATCAAAAGGCATGGACTGGAGATGGATACACCAACACCAAAATGTTTCTAATATCTCCATACACCTCTCCTCCTCAATTTCACAAATCGACGAAAGTCGAGCTCTTTTTGCCCTCCAACCATTACGCTTCAAATGTGAAACCTTGATTCTTATGTTTTTTTTATTCTCCTAAGCAAAATCAAGGCTGAATTTCTTCACCCAAGTTTTTCTGTTCTATTTTTGGGGATTTGTTTGTTTCTCTCTCTTTCTCCCTCCCTCTCTCTCTTTTGGCCATTAACGATCTTTGTAGAGGTATTTGATTTAACCCCAAAATTAGTGATGGCGAAGGTGAAGAGGAAAGAGGAGTGTTGTTACTCATTTCAAAAACGTGTGGACTGTGCTCCCACCATAACTCATATATCAATGATTTAGTTGCATTTGACCAAAGGGTTCTAGCTTTTTTAGACATCCTTGGACCTAGAATGAGGCTAAGTGCATTAAATCTGCATTCATTTGAGAAGACCCAATCAACCTTAAAAATCTCCATTAGCTTGAACCAACATGAGCTTGAGTAATCCTCTTGGGAGGCCAAATTCGAGCGAGCATTGCTCAATGCCTACCAATGGAGCTCTCTGTCCAGTGAATTCAGATCCATCTCGGTACAAGACATAGCTTCGAATCTGAATTCTTATCTATGATGTGCACTAGCTTTGGCTTTTGGCTATTTTCTTTTGTAGCTAATTGTAGTCTTGTATGGCGGTTTCTTTTGTTATCTTTTTTATTCCCTTCGGGGTTTGTTATCTCAATATATTTCCTTCTTATTTTTAATGAGAAGTTTTGTGATCTTTTCAAAAAAAACATGAGCTTGAGTAATTGCATAGAAAAAGGAGATGAGATGAAGTTTCAGCAGCTTGAAGGCATAATGGACATATTGAAGGGGATAAAATCAAAGAGGGAACTTCTTTTGAATTTTATCAACCTATAAATACTTCCTAACAGAATGATCCATGAAAAAATTGAAACTTTCTTCGGACATTTAGTTTTCTAGAGATGCTTATGTATAATAGGATCCATTGTTGCAGATCTATCAAGGGAATTAACAAGTGATTTACTTGAAAATTTTCCACTTGATTCCAAAGTCCAAACCTTTTTATCAAGGATCGAAGAAGGATAGAATCGGGCAATAACAAAGAGCAGATTATTGAAGTCTATTGCTTCTTCATTTGAAACCAATCTTCTAAAAGGAAAGCACCAAGAATTGGTATTTTTATCCCATAAAGATGCAACTGAACCTTCCTTGATAGTAGATATATTAAATAGCTGAGGGAAAGAGGCCTTTAGCGAGCACTAGAAGGTCAAACATCCGACCAGAAATCAATTTGTTGACCATCCCCAAGTTGTATCTTTGCAAGATGATCATTCTTCCTCCAGGCTTTAGATATGCAATGCCAAGGACTTTTCAAACCCAATGAGGATTTATATGAGGTGTGCCAGAAAAAAGGTGACATCCCATGAATGCTACCAATAACTTGTCTCCAGAATGCGTCAGGCTCATGGATAAATCTCCATCACATGAGGGGTGTTGGAGATTCTTGAAGATACTCACCTTGTGGACATTTGTCCCACATTGGAAAGGTGAGGATTCTTCAACACATATATAAGATAATGCGGGCTACTCCTTTCCTTGCCAATTGGTTTTGAGATGGATGCTCACACTATCTAGTTTCTAATATGGTATCAGAGCTCTAGGTTATTAGACCCCCAAATATTCCGAGGACCCAAACCTAAGCGGGCAAAATAGTTGGATCGGACCCAAGTGAGTGAGCCAAAGCGGGTATATTTCGAGCCATAAAATCGGATCTAGTTCAAGATGTCTTTAACTTTATTTGTTTATATTTTTATGAGTTACCCCCTGTTTTTTATTTTTAACTTAGAGAGTCTTATGAAACAGGCATATAATGGGATTCATCAGCCAAGAAGTATAGAGGAGGCTGATTTGGCTCGCAAACGTTTTATATTTGACGAGTTCTTTTACCTGCAGGTAAAGTTAATTCTTCAAATCTACTCAACATTATTTCTCCATTATCCTTGCTGTAGTGGAAAAGTTGAATGAACGTTATGACTATGTTCTGGGTATCTTTAAAGTTCTTAAAAATTCAAATTGCTAAAAATTAGAGTGATAAAGTTGATTGTCCTTGAAGGGGGTCTGCTACTGTTTCTCTCTCGAGAGGAAAAAAATAGGAAAACATATTGTCAACAGTTAGATAAGTTTGATGTTTTCTTACAACTTGATCAAATTTCTTGTTCACTTGTGAACTTGATTAACTAAGTGTCATGATTTAACAGTTGGCACGCTTGTTCCAAATGCTTGAAGGTCTCGGTACCACAATAGAGAAAGATGGTTTGCTGGACAAGTATCGTCAACCTAATTTGAATGCTGCATTTATGGAGGAATGGTCTTGTCTCACCCAAAAGTTTCTTAAAGCTCTTCCATATTCCCTTACAGAGAGTCAGATGAAGGCTGTTGCAGAAATTA
The DNA here is from genome assembly GCA_037832605.1 of Cyclanthera cordifolia. NCBI lineage: Eukaryota > Viridiplantae > Streptophyta > Magnoliopsida > Cucurbitales > Cucurbitaceae > Cyclanthera > Cyclanthera cordifolia. The sequence goes on from JBBMEG010000003.1 coordinate 10,222,538, forward strand.
TATGGGATTTGAAGCGACCAATTCCTATGAATAGGCTCTTGCAGGTTTTTCTTTCTTTCATCTTCCTTGTTATACTGTCATATTTAGCCTCTCATTAGTTATTTTTAATCATGCTTCATAGAGCATCTCTTCAGGTTTCATTCTTAATTTTTCATCATTGAAGTGTAAAAGATTGTTACTATTTAATGTAGTCTGTAGAATTAAAATAAGTGATTTTTATTTTAGTTGAATAGGTTGGGGGCCAACAGAAGCATACCTCTAGTGACATCTTATATAACCTAGTAAGTAGTAATCAAGAGCTTATGGGTTTGAATCCCCCACCCCCAAATGTAGAATGTTGGAGATTGTTGGAATACTCACCTTGTGGCAAATGTCCCACATTGGTAAGGTGGAGGTTCTTCAACATATATA
>JBBMEG010000003.1:10224135-10238147 GCA_037832605.1 Cyclanthera cordifolia
ATCCATTGACCCTTTTATTTTTTATAATTAATTTTCTATGACTTTTACACGTATATATCGAATTTCATCTTCTCTTCGTGGATAAATAAATCTGTTTTTCGAAAACTAGAGTTTAGACTTCATAATTTCAAAAATTAAAATTTAGTCTTCATACTTTGATAAATTCTAAAAAAATAGTCCAGGTAAGTTTGTAATTGTTGCTAGATAAAATAAGTAGAAGTTTATTATATATATCGTAATGATAAGAATGAGAGATACATATTTTATTGGACAAAAAAAAAAAAAAAAATTATGCATTAAAAGTTGCATGTGCATACTTAATTTGATTCTAATTTTATTTAATCATACAACTAAATTCAAACTTTCTTCGAATCATAAAAATCAAATTTATAATTTGCACTAAGTTTATTTATCTATTTTTTATTTTTCACATTTTACCTCTTTGGATTGATTTAAAAACGTGGATAAAGAGTCAATAATAAAGCATGAGAAACGGGTGGTTAATCGGAGGCTTAATTTTTTTAAAAATCCTATAAACTAGAAATCAAAAGTTTATTATAAGAATATATTATTTAGTATATATATATATATAAAAGCTTGTAATGACACACCTCTTTTCATATTTCTACAATGCTATATGATGTATTACTTTCAAGTACATTAAAAAAGTTTGGTACTAATAAAGGTACCCGTCTTCTTAAATATATTTTATTTTTTTTTGTAAAAAAGAAGCGATGTTCTTCAAAGTTTGTATTTAAGAGAGAACATGTTTAATTACAAAGATGAATGCAAAATAAACGATAAATTAAAAATAAACTTCATTTTTTTAGAGTATATACTCACTTTTACTTGCCTTAATCCAAGGTAGATACTCCAATTGTGAAGAATTGAATTTATAAATGTTCATGAAGATGATTTCCAATTATATATATATATATATATATAAAATAAATAAATAAATAAATAAATATATATATATTGGATCCATCTAGTGGTAATGTAAGGGAAAGCTTTCCACTGAAACAAATCCCATTTTGTAAAATCCACCAAGCTTTTATTGTGTTTGAAAACAAGCAGATAGGATGTCTGTCTCAAAAGAGAAAGTGGACACTTTTTTCCCCCAATTGGCCATGTTCTTATTTGGTTAAGTCAACTTTGTTTTCAATTGGTATTGACTCTTCAATTTACCACTTTAGATTTATTGGGCTGGTTAAAATACTATCTTCGTTCCTAGAATTTCATCTTTGTATATCATTTTGTTTCTTAAACTTTCAAAAGCTCAATTTTAGTCTTTGAACTTTTAAGTTTGTTTAATTTTAGTTCTAGACTTAAAAATAAAAAAAATTATATTCGGTCTTTATTATATTTTTATTTTTGTTAGTTTTTCTTAAAAAATATATCATATTTTTCTTATAAATTTTAGAAATATGTTCAAATATTTTCTTTAGTTGTATTACTATTATTAACATTATTGAATTAATTTCATTTAATATTAATTTTAAATTTATCTTAAGGACCAATTTTAAACATATAGAAATTAAAAATGAACTTTTGAAAGTTGAGAGTGCAAAATGGAACAAATTTAGTAGTCTAGAGACTAAAATTAAACTTTTAAAAGTTTAAGAACCAAAATAAAACAATAATGAAAGCGTGGAGACGATCAAAGCATTTATTTACAACAATTATGGTTAATTACAAAGAGTCTCGTATGTCTAAATATTTTGAAAGTTAGGAAAAAAAAAATGTAGAAATTATGATATCTTTCAATTTGTTATATTTCTTGAATTTAGTTGTTATAATCTTAGATTTAGCATGCATCTTTATCAGAATTATCAAATTTCAAGAAAAATCAGACAATTAGATAAAATAACGAGTCTCCAATGCAAAAACAATTTCAGAATTTCCAAAATGTTCGCCCAATTTTATTGAAAAACAATCCAAATTTACAGCAAATTCATCCTGTAATTTCTCAACTCAGAATTTTCATATTCGAGCAGTCTCAAATCTGAAAATTCTGAATTGAGAAACACGAGCAAATCAAAACGGTCTTCAAAACCTCAAAAACTTGATCATAATGTCATAATTTAAACATAACTGTGAACTGAATCCACTAATGGCAACCTAAACCTGTTATCACAAATAGCGAAATCAAAACAAAAAGGCTTCAAACATAACATTGCCAAAATAACACAAAACTAAATGAGAGAGACTGAGTCAAAATGCGTGTAGAACAAATCAACTCTACAAAATTTATCATTCAGCAAAGAAAAGACCCTTAGAGTCATACCAAAATTGAATGCCTAATATCACAATATGTCAAACTACACATTTCCATGTGACTGCTGAAACAAATTTACAAATTGTGCAATCATCAAAATAACAAGAAATTAAAATGCACACAAACACAATGCTCCCAAACATAAAAAAATCTTTTCCATATCAAATTAACGATTCAAGAAATCTTCAAATTTCACAACTTCATCAAAAGTACTAGATGAAATCAACATGCCAGACTGACCCTTACGATAATAGTGAGATGATTTTAATAAAATGTTATATATGCACACTTTAATTTATGAAACTTTGACGAATTGTTTTTCCTTTTAAATTTTGTTTTACATAAATATCATCTATTTTATTTAGCAGTGTGCTGGTTTAGGAATTCAACCTACAATCTCAATGTCATGATTACAATGGGGAAAACCACATTAAATGCGTTCAAATGACTAAGATTTAGGGTCATTTTTCCTTCTAATTTAAGTCCATTATTTTCCACTAATTTCTTGCTTTTCTTGCCATTTTAATGCTAGATTATGTTTGAGCACGAATTTCAATTTTTTCATGAGCAACAAACACATTCAAAGTTAATTGGAGCTTATATTTGGTGATTACTATACACAATTACTAATAAATTAGGCTATGTTTCATAACTATTTGATTTATCGTTTTTGTTTTTTGAAATTTAAGTTTATCTATATTTCATTTTATCTTTAGTAAATATGTGAATTTTAATAAAATTTTACAAATTAAAATAAATATTTCTAAGGTTTTTTATTTATATTAAAGCAATAAAAATTTTATGTATAAGTAATAGTTGTATGCTTATATTTTAAAAACAAAAAACGAGGCGATTATCTAACCATCCCTTGCTTGTTTGTTTTTGAATCCGATAGTGGTATATATTGAAAATCTTTCCACTAAAAATAAAAGAGAAAAACAAATCCCATTTTGTAAAATCTACAAAGCTTTGTTTGAAAACAAGATGGGATTGTCTGTCCCAAAATTAGATTGTGCAATAATTCACACACCTTTTCCCTATTTCCCCCATGTTCTTGCTTCCTCAAGTCAACTCTCTATTCTTCCACTACTAATTATACAACAATATTCAATTGATTGATTGAAATTTGAATTAATTATTCTCATAGATGATCATTGCAAATTATATATAAAAGGACTCCACTTTATACACGTTTTTTTTTTTTTGTGTGTGTGTGTGTGAGAGTGTTTTGGACTTAGTTTACGCAAATCTCAATTATTTTTATAAGACGTACTGTCGGACTTTACAACATTAAGATGTTAGTAAGATCTATAAGAAATTATTTGTAATGATCCGCGTTTTTCTTCCTTTGAAATTCAAAGTTAGTTTTGTAATTTTGGGCTTACCGAGATTCCCGAGAATCATGTTGAAAATTATTTTGGATTAAATGTTCTTAAATAAGTCATATCTCGAGAGGTGTGAAGTCAGAATTTGAAAACGATGGGTAAAATTGTCATTTTTAGTCCTAGGGGCATTTTGGTAATTTTGTAAGCAGTTTTGTTCTTATATAAAGCCAAAAGAGACAAAATGATTAGATTAATCATTTGTATCTCTCATTTTCAGCGCCGACCAATCAAACTCTATGCTTTTCGACCAGATTTGACGCGTCATCATTGGTTGCGAAAAATGGCGTCGACATCATAATTGTAATCATTTGCACGCTAACAGCCTCCGACCACCGTGTGAGTTTTCGTGCAGCCGCTAGGGACCGCGAATCAGAAGAGATACGTCGCACGCCAATGAGCGTGTGTGCGACTGCCGCCGCCGACACCTATGACGCCTCAGCTCGTGTTCTGCGCTGCTGTTCTCGAGCCTGTGTTGGCGAATCCGAAGTTAAGAATCTCTGCTGCCAAGCCTGCTTTTCGCCTGAACCTGTCAGCAACTCATCCAAAGTTGATTCCTCCCAATCAACGCGCACCACGTTGATTCGAGCCGACAACCACTGTCCCCTGTGCGTAAATCTCACGCGCTGCCACTGATCGCTAGAAAATTACTGGATAGTGTTTTTTGGGTAATTTCGATGACTTGAGTCCGATTTTGATAGTCTTAGGTGATAATTTGGACTCATTAATCCTATTCCTCTAGTACTCACAGTTCGAGCATTCTAAGGACAAATTAGCTGTTTTCGGCCAAGGTAAGGGAATTCTTTAACTTGAGGTCCTATGGATAAATATAAGCACGTGTAGGATGATTGATTCACGATATACTGACATGCTTTCATGATGCATATTTATCATTTGTTAACTTTATTGTTGTGAATAAGTGTTTCCGTCTTATATATGCATCAATGAAATTACAAAGTAAGCATAGTATTGGAGATTCGGGAGTGGCATTGCTCTGCAAGGGTAGTCCTGGAAGTATAAATCATCACCTAAAGAAGGTCCGGGAGTGGCATATTCCATTAGGATAGACGCGGTATCACCACTATTCTTCTACTGAAGACTTCGAGTTGCAGGGTCTTATTTAGGCCTGAGTTTATCATTGATCATGCATTTTTCTTGTGAAATTTACTATATATATATATATATATATATATCTATCTATTCATGCTTGTATTAATCCCGGTTAGGGATCCTTATTGAGTTTAACAACTCACATTTTTCTCTATGGGTCTCCATAGGTATGCACTTACTCTACCAAGATGGCTGATCAGGAATTGTGAAGACCATGAGCCTGTTTTGTTGTGTTTGTTTATTTTTCGTCTTTTTCGCATACGGTTTTATATGAATTTTACTTAGAGACATGTACTAGATATATGTTGTTTCATTGTTTTTCTTCGGTTTTAGAATTGGGTACCCGACTTTTACGTTTTTATGAACTATTATCGTTATTCAATAAATGAGGTATTATTCATCATTTCTAAGTTTTTAAAGGTCGTTTACTCATGCATCTAGGGTATAAGCCTAGACGAGACCCTAGTCAGGGTCGGGCTTTTACATGATTTCTTAAGTAGGTAACCACCATAGATTGACCTCACAACCTTTTTAGTTTTTAAGATACTTTTAATTAACCACGAAACTATCCATGGTGTGTTTATGTATATATAATATTTATACTTGTAATGAAATAAGAAACAACAATCAAAGAAAATAATTAAAGTCCAAATATGAAAACATAAATCCAATTACATATTTTGTCTATGTTAATTTACGTGCTTTTCTAAGTTGTGTTAGCTAGTCCAAGAAGAGAGGGAAGAACTTGTTTTATTAAGAAGATAAGAATACAAGAATATCAAGTTACTAGCTGACCAGGTAGTGAGACATCCGACTAATTAAGTAATTATGGAACATCAAAGTTCAAGGCATATTTCAACCATACTCGTTGACACATAATTAGAGCGCCTATTACAATTTGATTTAGAAATGACAAAGTATACAAAATATGTATAGAAGGTTGATATTTTTAAATAAATTACATTGATAGTTCAACTAAAATACATATGGATATGAAACTCTTATAGCTGTGGTTGTGGCTCAAATATAAATACTAGACACATAACATGCAAACTTTTAATTAGATGACATTATAGAAAAATTGAAGGTTATTTAATTAACTATTATAATTTTAGTTAAAACTTTTTAATTGGTGTCTTAAAATATATAATCTTAAATGAAATACTCCAAATTCATCCTTCTCTACTGCCAAGTGACTGCTATAGGGCTTCTCACAGCATATTTTCCTGATGCCCAAACAATAGATCCATAACAAAATTTACCCAAACCTTCATTTTTACCCAATGCAACAAAACTCACTTGGTAACTCAACTTCTCTCCCAATTTCCCAAAATTTAACCTCTCAGGCTTCACAGTAATTTTTATTCCCTTTGGGTTGTTGATTTTAACTGTGTAGTTACTCCTTCTGCTACCAACATTTGTCACTGTTCTCGTCAATGTAACGCTAACATTCTTGGCTTTCTTTTTCATAAAAACAGAGAAAGAAGGGTAATTCAAATCCCCTGGCTGGAGTGATCTGTTGTTTGATGGACATGTGAAATTCCCTCTTGAAATTAAAGCAATTTGTGTTGAATTATACTTCAAGCTACACAAATAATTCAGGTAGTCTTGGTTTGTGATATCGTAGATGAGCCCCGGATCCGAGGCTTTCTCGGGATCGACGTGGCCCGAACCGAACGCAAAAGGGTTCGCGGGCTTTCCGCTTGCAGAGCCAACGTCGGAAATCGGTCTCATTCGGTTGTCGTTAGTGTAAGCTGTGGTCATGAGTGCAGATTTTATTGCAGCAGGTGACCAATCTTTGTGAGCTGATTTAAGCAATGCAGCTAAGCCACTAACATGAGGGCAAGACATGGAAGTACCAGAAATTATATTGAAAATCACTCGTCTTTTATCCGACTCGAGCTCGGTCGGGCTCACATTGAGTGGCCAAGCAGCTAATATATTAACACCCGGTGCAGTCACGTCCGGCTTTATCACGTCCGGCGCAACGATACTCGGTCCTCGAGAAGAAAACGCAGCCACTCTTGGTGCTCGACTTCCATATTTCGTCCCTTCGAACTCAATCGAACCTTTCGGTTGATTTTTCGACGATGTTATGTAGTTTATGATGGCTTTTCCAGCTGAAAATCCAAGATTGGAGGCTGGTAAAACGTGAGGGTCAGCAAAAAGCTCCTCACCTTCAAACTTTGTGTTGATTAGAATCATCCCAGCTGCACCTGCTACTTTCGCTTGCTCGCCTTTCGAAGTTCTAGAATTCGTCCCCCTTTCGCAAACGACGATTTTGCCCTTGACCATTGATGAAACAAGTGAACCAGGAGTGCAAAGATTAGCTTCATCTCCACCAGCAGTATTGTTATAAACAAGTGGGAGTTGATTTGTGTTGTTTCCATAATACAAAGAAGAGCCTTCAAAAACTTTTCCATTTCCAAGCTTTACAATGGCTGGGAATGTTCTATCAGTGTAGCTTGCAGCAACGGTCATGATCCATGGGGCTACATTTCCAACTGTTGACATATATGGTCCTGAATTACCAGCTGAACATGACACAAACACCCCTTTTCGAACAGCACCGAATGTTGCGATGGCGATTTCATCTTTGTAAAAAGCGCTGGCACCACCTCCTAAAGAGAGCGATAGAACATCGACTCCGTCCGCTACTGCGTGGTCTATCGCTGCCAATATATCGGCATTGGCACACCCCTCGGGCCAGCATACTTTGTACGCTGCTATCCTAGAGGATCAATGGTTATGAATAATCAGAAAAGCAATCAAGAAAAATAAAGCACAAAATAGTGATTAATATGGTTGTGGACAGAGAGAAAAGTTGCTTTATTAATGAAATAAGAATATAAATATTTCGTCGAAGATTTTTAGAAAGTTAATATAGTGCAAGTATTCTCGTAAAATTCTTATACATCATATGTCCCAAAGTATATAAAGGCTAAATATCAAAATATAGATCTAATTACATATTTTGATTAGGTTTCGGAGTGCTCTCCTCTAGATCCTAATTAGCAAACCAAACAATGACTAACTAATTATTAAGCAACATATTTCAAGTCATTTCCATATCAATGTTGTTGGAAATGTATAAATTAATTTAGTTCATAAAAAAAACATATCTTTTATTATCAATAATAGGTTGATTATTTGAGAGGATTATTATTATTTTTTTCTTTTGCTTGTAATTAGAGATGTCCACAAGGCAGGAGGGGATCGGGGAAAAGCATAATCACAAACAAGTCATTTTTGAGGTCTAGTGAATTATTACATCCCTCATCGTACAAAAAATGAACATAGCCTATTGGTTGAGGTAGTTAATGTACTTAGTTTTTAAAAATTGAGGAAAAAAAACTTATCAAACAAGAAATTAATTAAGTTCATTGTATCATATTATTGCAAGAATTGACTATAACATGTTAGACAGAAATTGAATACCTTGAAGTGAACCTCATTCCAGTGGCAACTCCAAAGCCTTGGTTAAAAAGGCTAGCGTTGTACACAACATTTCCAGCAGCAGTTGATGCTGTGTGTGTGCCGTGCCCATCCGAGTCTCGAGGGGACCGAAACGTCCCCGTTGCATTCAATCTACCGACGATGGCCTCATAGCCTTTAACGTAGGCTCTTGCGCCCACGAGTTTTTTGTTGCAGTTCGAATGCGAGAACTTAGGGCCTGTTTGGCAAATGCCTTTCCATTTTTTAGGCACTGGGGGGAGACCCTTGTCTTGAAAGCTGATATGCTCAGGCCAAATGCCAGTGTCAAGCACACCAATGATTATGTCTGAAGCTATGTTTGAAGAACTCCATAGCCCATGGTTTCTTTGTAGGCCTAGAAACTTAGGGGAGTGTGTAGTGTGAAGTTGGAGTAGTTCATTGGGAGTTGCTGCCAGAAAGCCTGGAATTTTGCTTAAAGATTGAAGTTTTTTGGTGGAAAGCTTCGCAGCAAAACCTGAGAGAAAATGTATATGTGTTGTTATTGGAAGGAAATTGGTAAACTCGGCAAATTTGACGTTATTAACGAGTTATTATTAATGAATTTTTACTAATTTCTCTTTAAACAATCACATCGAAACGAGCAATTGTAATAATTCAAGTCCCGTTTGATAACCATTTCATTTTTTGTTTTTGAAATTTAAGCCTAGAACTATTACTCAAACCCGTAATTTCACGATATTGATATCTACATCTTACTCGTGTTTTTAAAAACCAAACCAAAATTTGAAAGTTAAAAAAAAAACTTAATCCAAATACTTGTTTTGATTTATAGAATTCACATAGTTAGTGAGGCGGAGATAAAACATAGGTAAAGAATTTAGGTAAATAAAAGCTTAAATCTGAAAAACCAAAATTCAAAAACATTAAATAGTTATCAAATGGACCTCAATACTCCACTAATTTATTATCACACAAAATAATCACTTATTTCAAATCATTCATTTTTAACTATTCATGTCTAATCATTTATTTCTATCTACTTATTTCGAACACATCAAAATAATCACTCATTTTTAGTTATATTCAAACAAGCTATTGTTTACAACGGTTCCACAAAAATCATCACCCAAACGAACTATTTAACTGCAACTCCTCTACAAATAACAACACAAAAACTAGCTATTACCTAAAATTCGAATTTCTAATAACTCTATATAACTTTTCATTCTTAATCATTTGAAATAATCATTTTACAATTCTACATCCAAACATCTTTCTAGAGATTAGCGTCTAAGACGAATGGATACAGACACACAAGATATGTACACCACACAAACACAGAGACACACCATTATTAATAACTAAAACCTCACCTGAAATTGCAGTTTTGTAGACGTAGAGAATCTCTGCGTCGTTTGATGACTGCTCTTCGTCGTCATCGAGCGATGAGAGTTCACTGAGGGAATCAATGATGGATGTGTACCATTGTTCAGGGTTGGTTGTGGGCATCTTTGTTGTGTCCATGTGAACAATGTAGGTCTGTTGATGCAAAGCAGCAATTGGAGTTGCAAGAATCATTGAGAACAACACCCATATTTCCCTTAACCCCATGGTTATCTACAAACCAAAAGCAAAATCACATAACACATATCAGTTATTATTAAGCTTAAGTAAAGCTATAAAATCATTGACATTATTAAGTTTTCTAGTGTCCATGTGTTAATTACTCCCAATTTCATTTTCCTTATAGAATGGACACTCCTTTTGTACTCTCAATAAGATCATTGTTGAGATATAACTTGAATTATGATACTTCACGATTATTTAGTTGAAAGTTTTGCTGCCCAACCTTCAAAACCGAATCAAAATATGTGATTGGGTTTATATTTTCGTATTTCTATTCTTTTTTTGTCATATTTTGTACGAAGGTTTTATGAGAGTACACAATATAAAGTCTCTTAAAATCTTAGCTCTAGTTGACCACGTTTTTGTACATTTATCTTATTGATAAAACAATTATCACATTTGATCGTGGATGTAGCTAATACATCGTTAGTGAACTACATAAATTACACTATCTTGTCTCACTTTGATCTTTAATATTTTTCTTTTATTGTTTTTTTGATTTCACAACAAAGAGTGTATTAGCAACAAAGAGGTTACCAAGTTCAAATCTCCTTTCCCGTTAATGTTATTAAAACATATGAAAAAAAAAACTATTCTTTACTATAACAAGTTGTCCCTTGAATAGTATTTTTTGTCGCAAATAATTAAATTTCATTGCACAAGAAAAACATTAAAAAAAGAAGAAGAAGAAACTACATCATTTAAAGAGAGAGATAGAGAGTTGTACTCACTTGCAAGAACCAAGGTATATATTGCTTTGAATTGCGAAGAAGTCGAACAAATCAATGGGGAAGAAGAAAATTTCTATATATACATAAATAAAAGAACAAAAATGGGGATAACTTAAACTCGACATTTAATTAATGTTTTTTCCTAATGATTTTTTTATTAGCAATCATTGAACGTTATGTTTTGATCCTCCTTTACAAGTAGTGTAGTGCAAGCCTTATCCACTAAAAAACAACTCCCATTTTCTAAGAACACAAGCTTTTGTGTGTTTGAAAATAATATGGATGTCTTAGCTAGAGAAAGTTCACTTTTTTGTACAATGCAAAGAAAAAAAACCCTTAAGAGATAAGTGTTAAAATAATAGGTTTGACCAATGGTGTAGCATTGTTTATTTTGAATTTGTTATGAAATCATAAACATATTAAAAAAATAAAAAAAAAATACAAATTTATGTGGTTCATTAATGATGTGTTAGCTACGTCACCGTCAGTGAGAAAAAGAATTTTATTAGAGAAGAGTGAATACAATAATGTTGATTAAAGAGGGAGCTAGGATTTTTATGAGAAGTTTATGCATGCAGTGCACTTCCATAAAATTCCATTTCAATAATCGATCCAAATACATAACAGGGAAAGATCACTAGTTTATAAGGGAGGAGGACAAATATCTATATTATTACGAGACCTTTTGAGTGGAAGTTTAAAATAAAATCACGAGAGCTTATGTATAAAGTGGATAATAATTTTTTTTTGTTTCTGGACCAATTTTAATGTTTGAACTGTGAGGTTGGCATCTTTAATTAATAAGGAGAAAATATTTAATAATTTTTTAGTAGGAACAACTAAAACGGAGGTGCAAATAAGATTAATAAGAAATTTGGTCTAAGTAGAGGATAAAGATAGGGCTATAAACTTGTGGGACCAACAAATATTTATTTGTGTTGGTTGGAAATTGGCCTCACAATCACTTGATCTTGTTATTGAAGTCTTGCTTTGAGTTCATTTCAAGCCAACCATGCTGCAATTGAAATCCCCCTACCACATTGTCTATAGTAAGAGTCAAGTTAAAGAAGTGTGCTATCATGATGTCAACCAGCTGACATGAAATGGGGTTCAAAGATTCCAATTTTCATATCTCATTTTCTGGTTTAAAAAAGATTATTTTCAGTTTTTTTGACAGATGACAGCTATCATGTTATCATAATAACCCCATCAAGGTACTAAAAAAAAAAAAAAAAAATCCATCAAGAACGCTTAGGGTCCGTTTGGCTACGTTGGAAGGGAACGAAAATGTTAGTAAGTATATGTATTTGGGATGTAGGATTGAGAAGGGATAAAAGTTGATACGGTGGGATGAAGATTTGAAGATAGTTAATATATAATTGATTGGAAAAGAGAAATGAAAAAAAAAACTGCATTGGACACGCGTTAAGTTAAGATGGGTTAATGCAACCTGTTCTGACTCACCGTAACCCGACACCCCAAACATGCTCTTAACTACTAGACCTTCTATGACAGTTATAGAATGTCAAAGAGATCACTTAGGATAGTTATCATATAGTCATAAGAGCCCCTGTAAAGAATGATTTATTCATGACATAAGATATATAACACTTGTCAATGAATGTTTAATTTTATGTCATTTACAAATTGTAAAAAAATAATTGTTAATGACAGGTGAAAGTTATATTGTCTTTGACATTTATAAATTGTTGACCAGTGTCTAAACATTATGTTTATGATATTTATGATAATGTTTATGATATTCGGGAAGCGTGATATAAACTCTCACAAAATAAAGAATTCAAATAAAGATAATTTTTATATTTATAAATTTTATTTATTTTCTTAACTCATAAAATTATTTTCATAACTTATTTTTTGATAACATGTTTACTTTTCAACAATTTCACTCTTGTTTATTGTTATAATAATCTTTTGTAAATGTCACTAATTAGGTACTTTTTTATAATTTGTAATTGTCAAAACAAATACATATCATGAATTTTTGTACTTCTTAATAGTTTTAAAATATAATTATCACGTCATAATAGTCTTGAAGGAAAAAAATGGTTATAATGTTGTTATTTCTTCATTAAATTTTAGTAATTATCTCATTAAACTTTGTCAATAAGCATACATTGGTAAAATACATAATTCACAATGTTACTCAATACATGATCCACTTGATTTTATTTAAGGTTCAAATAAAGGCAAACAATTATTTATATATACAAAGTTATAATAATAATTATTTGTACAAAAATGTATTACATTCTTTAAGTCTAGTTCAACATAAAATCTCAGACATCAATTACTTGCAATATTGCTTCTTGTTTTCACTAAGTTACTGCTACATGGCAGTAGATATGCAAATACGAATGATTCACCTTATGCACAAACTAAGTACCTACACATGTGCATGCAGTAACTTTATAATCAAGTTTGTAAGCGTTATTACATGGGTTTTATATCAAAACAAATGGGCAGTAAGTGGAGTAGTCTATCTATCTCATAATGCTTAACTACGAAAAGTCAAACCGAAATCACCTCTTCAAAAAACATCGCAAGAATACAAAAAGTGTAAGCCTACAATGAAAGACAAATTACATTGTCGAGCAAGCATGATTCTTCAATGACCTATGCGACCTACGATGTTCATCTAGAACCACTTCAATGTCAGTCTCTTACTTGACGGGACACTCACCATTAAAGTTAGCATGTCATGAAAGATGTCTATCATGAAACATTGCCCATCATGAAAGATATTTGTTCTTAGTTTTTGAAAAAGGATATTGTCGTCATAAAAAATCTTTATTTTTTAAGAGTTAGAATTACTCATCATTGGAAGTTTTAGTTGATGAAGCAGTAACTTAGTAAGAATTTGTTGGGTTGATACTCAACATTGCCCATGTGTTGAACTATGACGTCCAACACTTAGTTAGTCCGGGTCTTGCTGCAGGTTTTATGTTTTTGTAAAGGCTTTTATGCTTTCCTATTCAAGTTTTTACGTATTTGGGTCATATTTTAATTTAATAGAGTTTTATGAGAGTGCTCTTTATAAACTCTCTTATAACTCTATCCTCATTTTGATCAATAATTGTATTTTATCTCTATAAGAAAACAATTATCCACTCCACACTCGTGGATATGTATAGCTAACAGATCGTTAGTGAACCACCATAGTGTTTTGTCTCACTTTCTTTATTCTTTTCTTTGATTGTTGTTTCCGATTTCATAACAAAGATTAAAGAGAATTTCAATTATATATTTTAAAATTAAAAAAAAAAATCAATCAAGTAATTTTCCATAGAGAGTTTGAAGATTTTGGCTATTAATTTATAATAAATTAATGAGAAGAGTTAAGTATTTTTGAAAATAGATATATAATAATTAAAGGATTATTGGAAAGTTGAGGAAGATGATGCATGGTGATCTTTGTCTACTGCCAAG
>JBBMEG010000003.1:10253366-10277132 GCA_037832605.1 Cyclanthera cordifolia
CATATATATAAGATAGAGTGGACTACTCCTCTCATTGCCAATTGGTTTTGAGATGGATGCCCACACTTTCTAACATAGAAAAATAAGAAAAAGTAATAACTTGGGGGAGGGGATGGTTAGGGTTGAAGAGAGATCTCTACATTATGAATTTATGCGGGAAGGAAGAGTTTTGTGCTTGGAAGAAGTTTTCATTGAATTGGCTGCTTCTATAAAAAAATTTTATAAATATTATTTACAAGCTTCACAAGGCAATCTAACTAACTTGTACAACACCTTTGTATCCCTTGGAATTAGTATTTTCAAAGCAGGCGCACTCTAAGACAACTTCTTAATCACCTCAAAGTGACAAAAAAAACATTGCTCGAGTGAAAGAAGATAATAATATATGAACTTAAAAAATTAAGAAAACGTAGATGTATTTGAAAAAAGGTTTTTTCAAAAATACGTTGATTGACCTGACCATGGCAGATGGCAACTATGCAGCTGATTTTTTGTTTAATTGTGACAGCTTGCAACCTTTAATGCTTCTTAGAATGTGGAGAGACTTCTCTTTAATGCTTCTAGGTCAGACAGATTAAAGGCCAGTGCCTTGTTGAAGGTGCTTGCCTTGGCTACTACTTAGATGACAAGCGACTGCCTGACCGCGCCTCGAAAATGCTGCTTGAAACTTAAGGCTTTCCTGAATTCATGAAAAATAATCAACTGCAGAATTTTCAATCCAAAAGTCAAACCATTCATCTTCCATTGCTTGCTTATTTTAAAAAGATCTATTGGATCGTTGAAATCACTCAACTCAAAGATTCCTGATAAATAATATTTGGAGAATCTAACACATATTGTCTATACGAAGATGAAATAATTGTTACCTCTACGAGAATCATCAAGTTTGATTGTTTCCAGCATAAAATCAAATAAGATTCTCTTTACTTGAATCAAAGCATCAGAAACAACAGTCATATTTAGAGCTTCACTTGGATGATTTCTAATCCTACAAAATATTCACAAATTGCTTCAAATGGCCGTCGATACCAATAATTCAATGCTAAGATTTTAATAGTTATCCATTCTCCATTAAGCTTGGATGCCTATGAATTTTATACACCATTTCTCAAATAGAAGATGAAAGTCTCCTAAAGCCTTCCATTTCTCACCGAATCTAAAAAAACAGCAACTTTGCCTGAAGAAGATCAATGCTTGCAAAGACATCCCAAAACGGCTCAAGGAAAAAATCTGAATGGGCTTGTGCAAGATCTCAACCAAAGGACGTTCTAACCTAATAGAAAGATAATAAGTAAAGAGGAATCAACGAAGCAAAGTTTAGTAGAACGGCTGGCAAGTTAGGATGGAAGAAACGAGATGAATGGGATGTGTAAGAGAGACCACTGTCAACTGATATTTTGAGTGTGTGAGGAGGAGAGGGAAGAAGAGAGAGAATTTTTATGGCCGCCGAAAATCGTTCATAGTTTGATTATAGAATTCATTGACCATCTATATTGTTTGTATTTTATAGGTATTTGTTCATGTGCTCCGGTGTGCGTATATGAAAGTACACCTGTCAGTAAAATTACTTTTCAAGCATTTTAATGAGTTATGTGGACACCATTAAATAAGTAATGTACATTTGATGCATATTTTGGTCCTTTCCAGGGTGACGTAGGATGTGGGAAGACAGTGGTTGCTTTTCTGGCATGTATGGAAGTTATAGGCTCTGGGTACCAGGTTCCTTCTCAATATTTGAGACGTTTTAATAGGATTGTTTCATGTTGTGAACAAATACTAGTTAATTTGTAATTTGATAATAAGCTCTTTCTGATTTAAGGTCTGCCAATCTTTATCATTAAGAAATCCACTACATGTAATGTGTTGGTCATTTTCATTTTAATTAATCAGTATTCATTGCATTCTACTTCAGAAACTCTTTCTTCTCATAGTAAAATATACAAAAAAAATAGAACTCCCTTTATATTTTACACAATGTTCTAATTTTTTTCAATGCTATGAAAACTGAGATTCCTCGTTTGTTATAATCTGTAGGCAGCTTTCATGGTTCCAACTGAGCTGCTTGCTATTCAACACTATGAGCGTTTGCTTGATTTGTTAGATGCCATGGAAGAGATTGAGAATAAACCTTCTGTATCTTTACTAACGGGTTCTACCCCATCAAAACAATCACGGATGATACGTCAGGTCTGCATTATCATCTAGCTTTTATTGAACTTTTTTTTTTCCTCTTGCTACACTCCTGAAATTGAAATTTTCATTCCAGAGCCTCCAAACTGGAGAGACTTCTTTAGTTATTGGAACTCACAGTCTTATAGCAGAGAAAGTTGAGTTCTCTGCTTTACGCATTGCAGTTGTGGATGAACAGCATCGTTTTGGTGTAGTTCAGAGAGGAAAGTTCAGCAGCAAGGTGGTCGCTTCAACTCTAGTAACATAGTGCTGCATTTTTTCGAAAAATCAAACATATCATCTTTCTTTTTTTTTATGTTATTCAATGGTAGTGATCATTGGTCAATTTCATTTTATTTATTGGGGAATCTTCATTTCACTTCTTTCAAGGAAGTTCTTTGGTACTTTATTTATTTTCACCTTAAGGTTGGAGATGAAATAGTTCCTTTTCCTGTAAATAGGATAATATTTCTAATTCAATATTCAAGTGGTCACACTTTTGTTTGAAATCTTCCAAGGGAAGCTTGGTCCCCTGTAATTTACAGTTCCCTTTTGTCTACACTTTTTTTCTTCTTTGTTTATTTAAATTCCTTTTCTTCTGTTTGAGTTCTCTTGTTGGTAAGTCTGTTTAACAAGACTAGTTTGATTGTTTCAGTTTTTATACAATATTATCTTGACTTCTAGGTGTGTTAAAGACTGTCCCAATTGGGGGCCATCTTTACAAAAAAAGCTGTATTTTTTTATTTATTTGAGGGAATTAGAGATCTTAATTTGATTTAGTGCCTCCAACCGGGGGTTGCTCGTCTTCTTTTAGTTACTCTCACTCTAAGCTTATTGCCCATTAGGGAGGGTTTTTGTAATCTTTCTTGAGTTGGTTTGGTTGACATATTTGATCTCCCCTTCCTATCTTCTAATCTTTCATTATTTACAATATAACTTTTTTATCGAATACAAGGAAATTTCTTTACTGTACTTCGGACTTATGTTTGGTAGAAGTTTCTTATGTTTCATACTCTGATGGAATGACTTTTCCTCCTTTTTTATCTTAATAATGCCCGTTCTAAAACTCATGATACATTGTACTCTTGATTGTAGTTATTCAACAACTCCATAGGCTCGAAAGTTGCAACTGGGAACTCTGATGGAACCTCAAGTGGAGATTACTCTATGGCCCCTCATGTCCTTGCCATGTCGGCCACTCCCATTCCAAGGACACTTGCCCTTGCATTGTACGGGGACATGTCGCTTACTCATGTATGTTCACACTTTTCTCCTAATTTATATACAACAACCATTGAAGTTTAAACTTCACATGAAAAATATATTTCCTTGTAACGAAAGGCCAATTTACAACTATTTAAAAAACGCATTATTGCTTCAAGTAATTTTGAACTCCTAATTTCAGTTAGTAGGTAAATGGATTAATTTTCATGCTATTTTCTTTTCCCTTATTTTTTACTAAAACCTGATTTTATTCCCACGTTTCACATTGAACAACAGTATTTCTTTTCTCCTCAATATAAACTATTTTAATATTCGTTGGACATTAATTTATTGAGACCTCTCGTATTTCCATTCCTTTGTGTCTCTCGATGCCTGGTATAGGGATGGACGCGGTTAACCTCGAGTATAGAGGAGCGAAGTTTTGATTTCCCGCTTTCAAAAAAAGAATTGTTGGATTTAAGGAGATTATACTTGTTTTATTCTACTGATTGGCCGAAATTAGAATTTCTAGAAAGGTATAAGAATCCATGAATAGTAATTGAATTTTTTTAAATGAAAAAGCTATATGCAAAATGTGTAAGAAAGTATCCATACCACTCAGAAAATAAGTTCTAATAAACTGTTAAACACTATTATCTAATATTAGAGCTAAAAATCAATGAAAACATTCTTCCCTTAGAAGGAGGAAAAAGAGAGGAAAAATGTTCGGATGAGATATTCTCTAGAATTTGTTAGATTTGGTATTTGAATATTAGTAGATATTAGATATTCGATAGGATTATAGGATATTGTTAGGTATTATTTAGAATTTGTTAAGAAATCTTCTAAGATTTGATATCTCATGTATTATATATATTTGTGAAAAGTTAATGGAAAACTTGAAGGTTCAGCCTTTCGCAACGTCTCTCAAATTTGTCAAAAAAGAACAAGAAAAGAAAGGTAGTAAATTCTATCAACTTAAGCTTTTGATGATTCAACGTGGTATTAAAATAAGCAGTGTTGTGTTCAAGCCCTCGTGAAGTTATTTCATCATATTTTTTTACGTGTTGGGTATTTTTGGGCATATTTCAAATTTTGAAGCTTGTGAAGTGTTGGCTGATATAATTAAATTTGTCTCAATCTATCGACTTAAACTTTTAGCTGAGGAAAAAAAAACATTTTTCTTTTGGATATTGTGAAACAGTGAGCACGGACTTGAAATCTGTTGTTTCATCATATTAGTATGTATTGTTTGCAACCTAATCAGAGATAATGATCCATTGTTTTTGTGTTTCTGGTATTCCCAAGGGCCCACCGGTTTCTTTGTATATTGGTTGTCCATTTAAATACTAATGAAAGTGATCCATTGATTGTTTTTTGATACAAGATAACAACAGATAACTGATTGTTATAATCAATTATTCTTTGGTTCTTTTTACTACAGATAACTGATTTGCCTCCTGGACGAGTACCAGTCAAAACATATTCTATTGTGGGAGATGATGAAGGCTTTGAGAAGGTTTATGAGGTATATTCTTGTCATTACATTCAAGACGATTGCATTTGTTAAATTACTTGGTCATGTATACTTCAACCTATAAAATTTTCATAAATTGTTTAATTTGTTTGAAATGGAAACGAGATTGCTGGATAAAACATAGTTGAGTTTAAATTGGTGGAAACACCATTCTCTATGGTAGTAAATCAAGCTATTTTGTTAGGATTTATTCCATGTATCTCTCTAAATCAGTTTGTTTGTTATATTCTATCCTTAGTGTGTTAGTTTAGAATATGGATGTATAAATAGGCAAGTTACCTCCCTTGAATGATAAAAAAGAAATAAGTTGAATTCTCTCCCTAGACAGCTTCATCTATCTCATGTTTATGCAGAGAATTGAATGTTTTAATGCAGTATGAAAATATTTTAATAATAAACCAATAACTTAAGATTTTTAATGTCATTTTTATTTTTCTTGAAGGGTGGGGCTTTCATTTGTTTATTTTCTTTGCCGAGGAGGGTGGGTAATAAATGTCCTAAAGTCGAGATGTGGCATCTTTTTTTAAGCTTTCCAATCATTCTTTAGTAAACAATACTTTTTTTAATATTAGAGAAACTACTAAAGAAAAGCAAAAACTAGCCTACTATTTTGTTTTTTTTTTTTTTTGATATTTGTAAGATCCAAAACAATTTTACGTGTACCACGATTGATTTCATTGCACAATCTTTTGATCCTACTACATTTTATTGTCAAAAAAATTCATATGAAATTAATTCTAAGGTAGGTGGGCACCACGGATTGACTCACAAAAATGTAAATATAATTCTAATTTATCTAACTAATAACATTTAGTGTTCTCCCGAAAATGCTCTCTTCTCTCTCCTTTTCCTCCTCTCCCTCCGGCTTTGTTCTATTATGACCATCTCCTACTACTCGTGATTCTATTGCCAATTCCATCTTTAGTCTCCTAGACTTTTTCTGACTCCTTCCCCATGCTTCTACCATTTTTTTAGTCGTTTATCCCGTCTTTCGTCTCCTTTGGCTCATTTTTCTCATTTAATTGTTGGTTCTCTATGGATTTGTTTCTGCTCGACTACATGGAGGTTCAAAGTTGCAAGTTTTTCACCCTTTTTTCTGGTTTTAAGAAGACCAGTATATGAGGAAGGCCCATGAAATTCCAAGTTCTATGACTGGGGAAAGAACAGAAGAAGCATCAGTTCTTGACTATTGGAAATCCTCAGTATCATTTGAAGTCTTCGCCATTGAGTCTTGGTTCAAAGGTTGATAATCGCTCAAGGTCACAGTTGAGGAATACAGTAAAGAGAGGTTGGGTGATTTAACCTTAATATTGAGAAACCATTTGATTTTATTTGGTCATTGTAGTTCTATTTTTTATCCCTTTTGGGATTATTTTCCTTTATAGCTTGTTATCTTGTACTTTTCTCTTTTCATATTCTCAATGAAAAGTTTGTGGCTTTTTTAAAAAAAAAAACTCAAGCAAAAATTGGATGCAGTGGATTCTGGGGTATGTATCTAGTCTAGCCCTAAGTTCTCTATTTTCATTAACGAAAGACCAAGAGGGCGGAACACAGTTTTGAAAGGTTTGCGCCAAAGGTGACCCTTCCTCTCTTTTTTTATGCTAGTTTCTGAAGCCGTATGCGCTTTGATTGACAACATGTGACGTTAAGGATCTTTTGAGGGTTTCTTGGTGGGAAAGGATAAAGTGCGCATGTCAATTCTACAATTTGATGATACCCTGCTTTTTTGTGAAGATGATGATGCAATGTTGGGTGTTATGGTTCCTGGCATAGGATTTGTTTGAAAAATGCTCAAGTCTGAAAGTAAATTGGGTGAAATCGTCTATTGTGGAATTAATTTGCCAGATTCCATGATTTCGTTAATTACTGAAACTGCCCTTTTCTTATCTATAGGCTAAGGGTGGACATCTGAACCTCCTCTGTTTGGAAGCAGAAGAAAACAAAAGAATAAAGGAAAAATAACCATATATACTACAAGAAAGTCCCCAACGAAAAGCTTAAAATGTTTTGGATAATTAGCTGCACCAATGAAAAGCTTTAATCCTTATAATGAGCACCAACTAAAAGCCCTTATCTGGATGGTTTGATTATTGAGTATCCTTAAAATGATTTGGATTATGAGGACGAAATAAAAGCTTTAACCTTGATAATTTCCAAACAATCCTTCCTTGAAGTGGAATTGTCATTAACTGTACTCTGATTTTTTTCCAAGAAAAGCTCTTTGATTGCTAATTTTTTCAGCCGTGTAAATATGGATGAGAGAATGATAGTAGTTAGATTTTCTTCTTGCTGTTTCACGAAAATGATTTATATGATGATAGATGATGCTGGACGAGTTACAAATGGGAGGAAAGGTTTATCTCGTGTATCCAGTGATTGAGCAATCTGAACAGCTGCCTCAGCTTCGTGCTGCTTCGGAAAGTCTTCAATCAATTTCTAACAGATTTCAGGACTACAGCTGTGGGTTGTTGCACGGTAAAATGAAGAGTGATGAGAAAGAGGAAGCTTTACGGAGATTTCGGAATGGAGATACAAAGATACTACTTTCTACGCAAGTGGTCGAAATTGGAGTGGACGTTTCTGATGCATCAATGATGATTGTTATGAATGCTGAGAGATTTGGGATTGCTCAGCTCCATCAACTAAGAGGACGAGTCGGACGTGGAACGAAGGAGTCTCGATGCATTTTGGTGGCATCTACAGCAAGCAGCCTTGGTCGCTTGAAGGTGTTGGAAAATTCGTCGGATGGTTTTCACTTGGCAGAAGTTGATCTTTTTCTACGTGGACCTGGTGATTTGCTTGGTAAAAAACAATCGGGCCATATTCCAGAGTTTCCAATAGCAAGATTGGAGGTAGATGGCAATATTTTGGAAGAAGCACATCATGCTGCTTTGGTAAGTATTTTTTACGTTTCTACAAATTGCATCAATTACAAATTTATTTTCTAGCCCTCAATTATCTACCATAGTAGAAGTAAAAAAAAATGGTTTAATTAATAAGGTTGGTCCTTGATTTTTTATGATTGTGGTTATAAAGTTCGGTCCCTATACTTTATAAGTTTTTAATAGGACACTGAAGTTGTAGGGTTTTGTCTATGCAGTTTCTTTTTTTCTGAAGTATCTAATAAGCCTCTAAAATCTAACTTTTTGTTTAATAAGTCTTTATCATTTATTCATGTGGCAGGTTGATATTCTACTTTAAAAGGTTTCTAATAGGTCCTTTCACAGTTGATTATTGTGTTGAATAAGTTTTGTATTACACCTAATTTTAATTTATCCCATACTTGTTAGTTAACCACAGGAATCTATAGGCCCACAATTGTCAATAATAGCAATAGTTCAAACAATATAAGTATGTGCTCATGATTAAGAAGCCACGAGTTTGATTCTTTCTACTCTCGATTATTGTTGAACTTGATATATATATATTAGTTAGGAACATAATTAAAGGCTCAATAAGAAAACTATTTTAGAATACAATGATTAAATAGACAAAATCTTCAAAGCTAAGGACCAAACTTGAAATGTAACATAAGTTTTTGGCTAGTTCTTTTATTGTAGGATATCTTGTTGCATTACACTGACTCAAAACTAAAACTCATAGTGGGTTATTGTCACATGCAGAAAATCTTAAGCCTCTCCCATGATTTGAAGCAGTTTCCTGCCCTCAAGATGGAGCTCAGCATGAGGCAGCCACTTTGTCTCTTGGGGGATTAGATTTCACTGATTCTTGAATTAGTTACTTTCTATTATTTTAACATCTTGGTACTTGTAAAAATATATATAGGAAGTATCATTTACAAGATCAGATAATGTAAGCATGATTTAACAAGATTGATCAATCCTTCTAATGATATGAAATGAAATTTGTCTATTATATTTTAACGGTTTGGAATTGCTTTCTCAACGGCTTTAAAAGTTTATTAAGAAATGTTAGGAAAAGTGCTCATTTCAAAATCATTATTTAACCCAATAGCATCTGAAAATTGATGGATTTTTTTATGGATTTTAGTAAAAAAAAAAAAAAATTGAAGTAGCAAAATCTTGGGTAAAAATAGTACTTTGCGTGTTTACGCTAAAATATTTTTTAGATTTTTTAAATTTGTAAATATATGAATAATGGAGAAATTTTACGAGAGTAATGATTCATATGAATCACGTAATGATAAATGCTTCAAATAAATGTTACGAATATATATCTATGAATATATATCTTTTATAGAGAGATTTAAATTTCTCACCTATCATGTGAAAATAAAAATAAATATTAGTGAATGAGACATACTTGTTTTAGTATGAAACAAGCTAAGAAGCTATTGAAAAAAAGTCTTCAAACATAAAGGTAAATTTGAAATAAAGATGTGAGGAAACAAATTTTAGTTGATACTCAATTATATTAAAATTAATACATAAAACAAACGGTGCTTTTGAATGTTATAAAAAACTGTGGCATCTAACGGTGCCTTTCGCTACTTCAAGCGTAAGTTAGGTTATAACTTCAATTGTCGGCTATCTTTGAACGTTTCACTGTTAGTCAATGTGGTTACGCTAAGTTATAACCTTAATTGTCGACTATCTTTGTACATTTCACTGTTTGTCAATGTAGGTGCTCTCATTTATTTGAGAGCAGAAATGATGGTTGTCCCTAAAAAAAGAAATTAAGGAAAATAAAATTAAATCCGAATTATGGTGAGCATCTAACGACGATTACAATGGTACCTGCTCCTTTTTTTCTTTTTCTTTTTTTTTTTTTTTTTTGAGATGATCTTTTGTTAATTTCTGATGAGCAGAGCTTTTCTATCTTCCAGAGATGAGGCTGCACGACGGAGCCAAAGCGATACTAAACATTCAAAAGTTTCGAAGAATTGTATCATATACTGGATTTTATCTCTTCACCTCCGTTTTAACCTACGCTTATACAACCAATACGTGAGTTTGTTATATTATATTACACATTATTGCCTCATTAATTTGTTCTCTAATCCTTCTTCCGGGTATTTCAGAACCAGAGCTGGGTATTCTCGAGGGGATCAATTTTATGCTTCTTACCCTGCTGGTACAGAGCTTTTGGCTGACACTTCCAAGGTTTTTGCCCCTTTTTTCATCTGGGTTTCACTTTTTTTTTATGTTTTTAAACTCTTTTGTTTAATTTCGTATCGTATTTTCTTGCTGTAGTTGTACAAAGCTGCTCTTGGGAATTGTTTTGAAGCAGAAGAATGGAGTCCGATTGAATTCTGCATCATGGCTAAACATTTCGAGCGTCAGGGGAAATCGCCTTATGCATATCATTCTGTAAGTTTGCCTTGTCTTTTGGTTAATTTGATTCATGTTGAGTTGTTTTTGTCGAGAAATTTAACCTGATTTCTCTCCGATTTAAAACAAAATCAGAATATTAAATGAGATGAATCAAAATAAATAAGTGAGAAAGAAAACAACACACCTATTTAAAGTAGTTCGCTACATCCGCTTGTCCAATCGTAGAGATGTTTCTCATTTAAAATTGTCAATGTCAAAGCAAAACATCAAAGAGGCAGAAATAGTGGTCATCTCACTTCCTCTCTCTAAGAATAAGAAATCTTAATATGCTTTACAAAATCTGATAGCTCCCAATTCTTAGGAAAACCACATTCACAATTAACGGTTATGTATTTAGTTTAATTATATCACTGTGTGAGTTGGGAGAAAAGTTGTATAGAAGTTGCTTGGAACTCTGAAATTTGCTGTTGTCTTTGACTCTGTGTTAAGAGTTGAAGAATGTTGTTAAGATGAGAGAATACCCTTTTTCTGAAGTTCTTGATGACAATGAAATGAGGAGAATGTGATGATTTATTGGCTTTTGTTAACTATGGCAAAAAGAGACTGAGATTTCTAAAGCTTTATTGTCCAGTTTGGTATCAATAGGAGTGAGATTATTATAGCTATATGAATGTTCCTCTAAAAGCAAAAAAATTATAAGATGTTGTCTATATGAATTGTTGTATAATTCTGGTGTCTTCTAACACTTAATTTCTACCTAATAATCATATTCGTATCTCATCTTGGTTATCTGAAAGAAATTGACGTATATAAGTATCTGGTCAGCTTACAAACCCTTCAACTATTCTCACGGGACAAACCATCGAACTCTATAATATTTGATTATCAAGAAATTTTGTAAAAAATCAATTTACAGGTAAGTGACTACTATGAATTGAACGCTTAACCTTTTAGTTTTTCAAGACATTCTTGAATTCTTGACCATTAGGAAAATCTCGATTGTTTAGTTATTTGAAAATTTTAAATTTCTCCCATTTTTCTTTCTGTTGCATAATTTTATATAAAACAAGTATCGTTAAATGTTAACTATGCTCGAACTACGAGTTCTGAAAGAATGGAATAATATTTAGGAGCACCTTCTATAATCTTAGGGATATTTGTTTGTGGTATTTATTTTAACTCCTGTGAACTAGTTTAACTCCTCTACCAAAAGGAGTTAAATTAACTCCTCATAAATGTCACATCTTTACTAAATAACAAAATTTTCCTACAACTCTTCTACAAACAAACACATCCAAACAAGCTATTATTATAACTCTTCTACAAACAAACATATCCAAACGAGCTATTATAATAACCCTTTACCAACTCTTTCACAACTACTCAACCAAACACCCTGCATAGGTTAAGTATTTCTGCTTGCTGTGTTGAAGTCAAATATGCTATTCTCAGTGTTTCGGCTATGGATAGAACCTAGCTTCAAAATGATTTATGCGACAATCGAAATAAGATTGAGTGGAGCAACAGGTCAAGTTCACAACATAGTCTCACGAACACTTGATGCAAAAAGTTATTATATAATATGGACATGTGGATTCATTGGAAATGTGAGAAGACCTCTGATATTTATATAAAAAAAAAAAAAAAAAAAAAAAGATGGATTACTCTATTCATTGTAAATTGCTTTTGAGGTAGAACACATAATATCATAAAAGATCCAATAAAAAGAAATAGAAATGCAAAAATTATGAATTCAAAGAAGCCCCACCATGAGAGCATCTTAAGGATCCCACGTTAGAAATGTGAAGTAACTTTTTGGTATTTATGAGATAGATTGAGTACTCCACTCATTATTAATTGATTTTGAAATTGAACCCGGTGTTATCTTATAGAACAAATATATTCATTATTTTATGATTAGAAATGGAGCCTTTACAGATGCTTTTTAGCCATATGATGACATATCTTATAACTTGCTCATTTTTGTTTAAATTTTTGGCAGCAATACATGGCACATCTTCTGTCTCATGGACAACTTGATGGAAGTGGGTAGGAAACATCAATCAATCAATAACCAAAGAGCTCTTATTAGTATGAGCCTCAGACTACTTACTTCATTGATATTTTAAGAGTAATTAGAATGAAAGTTTATTTTGAGTATTTAGAAGCAATGATTGCAGTCAAAAGCTTGTAGCTTGTTTGGACATAGTTTTTAAGAGTATTTAAAATTAATATTTAGAATGAGGATTTATTCTAAGTATTTAGAACTAATGATTACAATAAAAAACTCGTTTGGATGTAGTTTTTTTAAGACTATTTAGTAAATACTAGTTCAAAATCCTATACCAAACATCCCCTCAAATGATTAAAATTTTAACATTTTGAAAATTTAAGTTTCCGTAGTGAGTTGATGAGATCAGCTCGATTTTGGTACTCTTATTTCATTTGCATTTTTTTTTCTAGGGTATGTTTGGTGTGGTGAGAAGAGAAGAGTTCTTTTTGTCCATCAACTTCCATCAGATCAATCAATCATTTATTTCTTTTCTTTTTTTCATTTATCCCTTTTTTTCCTTCACTTTTTATCACACTATTCGTTATAGTTGAATGATATTAGGTATATATTTCTGGATCTATTCTTAGGCAAACTTTGCTCATTTTTATTTTGTGTATTGAAGAAATTGTATTTTTGTTTTATTCTTAGAAAGAAAAAAAAAATCAATGTATCTCAACAATTCTCTGTGTTTTTTTTTCCTTTTTTTTTTTTTTTCTGTAGCTGTTCTTTCCTTTCTATTAGAAGTATAAGAGCCGATTGGTGGTCCGTTTTTTTTGTTTTGAAGTGGTTAAAATTGAGAAGTTCTTGGAGAAAAGCATCAAGAGGATTTTCTAATAGTATTTTGTGAGCTTATCAAAGTTATCTCTGTTATTCTGTCAAACTTCTTTTTTGGAATAGAAACAATTTTGTTGATTATAGGTTAAAGTTATAGCAAACCTACAAAGGTCTCTCCAATTGAAAATGAGGCCAAAATAACTATAGTCAAAGAAAAGAGGAGTGTATTAACCAATATATTGCTATAATAATAATATTATCAAAAGAAGAAAAAAATTTAGAGACTTAATCTTTGAGAATCTTTACAAAATTATTACAACTTGACAAATACAGCAGTTATAAATTTGGTCCTTGGTCTTGATTTATATAGAGCATATGTTGAAGACATTTCTCCAATGCCAATGCATCAGTTATGACTATTGCTTGTGTTGAACATATGGCAGCTTAAAAGTAGATGACCAGTTCAACTTCACAGCCGAATGAATGAGTAACATTTGAGAATTAAAGATTCTGAAGAAGGCTAGCAATGAGGCTTTCTTTCTTCCTGCAATGTAAACCAAACAAGTTATATATAATTTGAGAATAATCTGATTTATGTTCACACTCTAATTCATAAAGTAGAACAAAATCCACTTCCCTTACAACTAGGGTGTGATTTACTGAGAAGTTTGTTTTTTCTATTCTGTCAAACTGATCAATGTAAAAAATTGAAGGCTGCCTCCACAGGTCCTTTCATTTAGCATACAAACATGTGTGAAAACACTTACCTGCATGCAGGGGTTTTTTTTTGTGATTCGTTATATATATACATATATTGCGAGCATTTTAGCTAGTTTACGTGCACTACGACTATTCTCGTGAGAAAAATCGCGTGACTCAAACAATATTAAGATGAAGAAATTAGTAGAAGACTAATTTGTAAATAGGTGGTCACCATCATATGAAATGAACACCTTTCAGTACTTCTAAGTTTTTATTCGATCAACCATGATGGTTATGGGACATTGTGTCTAGGGAGAGAAGCGTAGGTTTTCTTGGTGCAAAGTGAAAACATAAGTTCTCTTACGACAAGACTTGGCACACATCAACTCAAAACAAGCCTTTTTTCTTTCGTCCTTAGCTTATGATTAGTATTTTTTTTCTTTGTTGGTTTTGTAAAAGACACTTCAACCATACTCACAGACAAACTGCCTGACTTTATAAAATTTAGTTGTCGAAAAAACTCGTACTTTTATCATTTGAATTCATAGTCTTTTGATATAAACTAAAGATTCAAGGGTAAGCATAAATTTTCAATTCCATGGCAAAAGAAAAAGCCCTCCCCCAATTCTTTTCGAGTAGTCAGAGTACTTAGCGAGCAACCTTTGAAATTAATCCACCCATTTAGAACAGTTAATACTTGCACTCCTCAACAGGTTATAATTACTGCAGTCAACTTGAACAGAACCATTCAGAGCAGTTAATTGGTCCTGAGCAGTTAATGAATAACCAGGTCCAGTTGGGGTTTGAAGCATTGCATGTTCAACTGAAGTCGCATTCGGCTGCTTGGTTCTACAATTTTCATCATCATCGTCGTCATCATCAATTGGTGCATATATTCGCTCCCTAGGAGAGTGAACGCAATAAGCAAGGAGGGTGGTGCTAAACCAATGAAATAAAAGATGAGGATTGCAAGACATCACATGCTTAGTTCAAACATTAAGAGTTATACCTAGGCAAGGAGACATACTTCCTTAGGACTGGACTGCCTCTCTCACCTTTACCAGAATTTTCCTCAAGTTGATCAAATTGACGCTTGAATCGATCAATTCCACTAATTGAAATATTTTCAACGTTATAAAGATTAAAAAAGAATGAATATTATCTCTTGCAGACAAACCATTAATAAATCAGTAAGAGTTTGGTACCTGGGATACAAAAAGTGACTTTCAGAACCTTCAAGATACTCCTGTAGCATTTGAGGATGATACTCCAAAATCTGTTACATTTCAAAGTATAATTTGAGTTTGAGTGTACTAAGCTGAAACCCAAAAGTAAAAAATACCTGACCAGCAGTTATGTACAGCTACAGCAATGATTTAATGAGGGTCATACTTCTCTATAAATAAGCTCTCTGACATCATCTTTGGTCAACTTCCTCCTTTCAAACTCAAACTCATGTTTTGAAATGGGTTCCATGGATGGTTCATCCTCCACATTTGCCAGGTCATGGAAATATGGATCAGCTAATGCCTAGTACACAAAACGACATTAGAAATGAATAAGTTCTCCAAAAGCGATGTGACGGTTTACAAATTAGGCTGAATTACAAAATATACCATTGGGCAACCCTTGTATTGAAAATACCCATGTTCTTCCAAAAGTTGCAATATTATCCTCAAGCTTTCATAATGTCTCAAAACTATCCTTGGAGTAGAAATTCATTAGAACCTTGGACGGAAAATCAATATGGTGATGACTGAGATGTCTAACTGAATTAAGTTTGAAACAACATTCAAACACGTCGACTTTCAAACCAACATTTTAACAGTTTTTCTGTTTCAAGGATAATTTTAAAATATTTAGGAAAGGTCAAGAGTAATATCACAACTTCTGAAAGAATATGAATATTTTGATACCAAGAGCAAAGTTGAGGGATTTTCTTTTTTTAATTTAGCCACAAAACTAACATCACTGGATCTCACCTCCTCAGCAGATGGACGATCATCAGGATCAAATGCAAGCAGACGTTCAAGCAAATGAAGAGCTAGTGGATCGGCATCGGGAAACTTTCTTGACATAGGAATTGGATGCTTTATTTTCATGCTATTCAAATATCTTTTAGCCTTTTCATTACGAATCTATAAGTGAACACTCAGCCAGTCATCAGTGTAAGACCAGAGTCCAAGATAATGAAAATTTTAAAGTAAAGAACTGAAATTGAAACCTTAGCAATACATTCAGCCGAAGGAGTACCAAGTACGTCAGTAATTAGATCCAGCTCATCAACAACATTTTTTCCAGGAAACAACGGCTTGCCTGCCAACATTTCAGCAAATATACATCCTATGCTCCAAATATCAATAGCAGGTGTATACTACAAATAATAGTCAAATGAAAATATGTCATGGTAAATCAAGAAACATAGGTCAGATCCGCACAGGAAGTGCACATAGATAGAAAAAATCATCGATTATATACTACACACAAAAGAAACATGGTTGGAAATTCCCTAAGTTACCTTTGAGAAAAAAGAACCACAAAGTTCAGGAGCACGATACCATCGAGAAGCCACATAATCCTTGAAAGAAGTTGAGTGGTTGGAATGGAGTCAGTTAACCAAACCGGATCCAAACAACTTATTAAAAAAGCTTGCAACTCCTAGAAAGAATTGAAACCATTATTTATATTGCAACAAAAAGAAACGCATACAGTCCAGAAAATAGCAGATGGGGCATCAGTAAAAGACGCACGAGCAAGCCCAAAGTCACAGATCTTTAGTTTGCAGTCTGCGTTCGCAAGTATATTCTTCGGCTTCAAATCTCTATGAAACACGTGTGCTGGAAAACCGCAACCACTTTAAATCAGATCCTCCGAGTGCGTATAAAAATATTTCACCAAAGGCAGACAAAAAGTAGTTCTCACCTGAATGTATAAACTTGAATGCTCTAAGAAGTTGGTACAAGAAAAATTGATGATGTTGAGGGGTGAGATCATCATTAGCCTTAAGTACATGATGAAGGTCAGACTCCATCAACTCAAAAACAATGTACAAATCTTTGAACTCCCTTCTGGATGGAGGGAGTATGATATGTTTTATATCAACAATATCAGGGTGATGGAGAAATCGAAGGAGCTTAATTTCTCTTAGAATTCGTGTGGCATCCGAAACATGCTCGAAGACATTATTAATCTTCTTGATTGCAACTTTCTCACCAGAGTGAGTGTCTATGGCAGATGCAACAACCCCATAGCTCCCTCTACCTATAACTTCTTCAATTTCATACTGAGTAGCTTCACCATATTCGGTGAAAAATTCCTTGTCAACCATATTCTGATTGAAATGATAAAAGTTGGAATCACGACGACATAATAAAAAAGATGAATAACGTAAAGACAACAAACAAATTCAACCAAAACCATTTTTTCTTGAACAATAGATATATAAGAAAATTACAGCAATCAAACCGAAAGAGAAATCAGTCAGCAAAAATGCCTTTCCAATCAAATACTACCAGCGATCTTTATACAAGCCTAGTCGAATCGACAAAATTGACTCGACTGCATCTCCAAAGAAAAGAGGCAATACAAATTTGAAATGTTCAAGTCAGTTATATTCACAAACGAAGCATATCATTGAACTATTCTTCCATTTCCATATTTTTTGCCCAGCCTATTAGACTCAACTCATATCGAATTCAGAAAAATCACCACAAGAAAATTATATGATCGAACACGATCATCCATTAGAGAGTGCTCTCGGCTATGGGAAACGACAAAAAATCAAACCCTATAAGCAGACAAACAGAGTCCTCGAAGTGCGGGTCTTTTCCTTAGAGAAACCTGACCATGGCGAATAAACTAACCTCTCGAGGGTCCACAGAGGCGTAAACAGGAAGAAAGAAAAGGCTGTGGGATCGATCGAAGACGCCATTGAAGACCGAGTTGAAGCTCTGGTATAGAATCAGTTTCGTCTCTCTTTCTGGCTCCGTCTTTTTCAAATAAGTTGGAAGCTGTTGAATTAATATATGCCTTGTTGACCTTTTTTTTTTCTTAGTTTAATTAGTTAGGTTTGATAATGATTTGATTTTTTTTTTTTTCGAGGGGTCTGGCACGGTTGGTTGAACGTTTGGATTGTGGAGGTATACTTCTTCAAGATCCTAGGTTCGAGACCTATTTGTAACCTTAATTTGTAATCTTCATTCCTTAGATATCTCCCTAAGTGGCTGGCGTAGGGACCGGTGGGATTAGTCCGGGTATATTGTTAATATCTATCTCAAATAATAATAATAATGATTTGGTTTTTTGTTTTTTATTTTTGAAATTTAAGTTAGAAACTACTATGCCAATTTTGATGTTTTCATCTCATCCGTGTTTTAAAAATAAAATCAAAATTAAAAAAATAGTTTATAGATACTTGTTCTGATTTATGAAATTGAATAAAATATGAGACATATATAGAAAATTGAGGTAAATATAGGTTTTAATTTCATAAACGAAAAACGAAAGACAAAATGGTTATCAAACCTGACTCAAAGTTTTTCGATTTTAGTAAGCAACACTTTTTTTTGCTCATTATGAAGGTATATATGAGTTAAATTGGGCTGGGTTATAAATTGTGGGATCAATTAAAAAATTTGAGTTACTTACTTTTCCAACCTAATCCAACCCAACTCATTCTAATTTTTGTCCGTGGAGTTTTCTTTTTTGACACAAACACGAAAAAAATTTAAGAAATTAAAGCATTAGCGCTCACAGAGAGGTTGACAGATCTAGAATAGTCTTGTAAATAAGAGTGTCAATGAACATCTTCCATAATATAAAAAGTGAGCTCCCTCCACAACAGCCAGTCGAGAAAGACAGGGAGCTAAGTTATTAGCACGCATATTCGCTGGTTCAGTTGAATTATCGAATTTATCAATACATTGTAAATATAAATATTTTCTTACACGATATATTAATAAAATTAAATATAAACTATTGTCTTATCAATATAATAAAATAAATACAAATATTAAATATGCAAATTATTCAATCATAAGTGTTCTCTTTTGCAGTACATTCATGATTCTTGTAGAAGATTCAAAGATAGAAAATAACAATAAATACATTTGACTTCCCTTGAGTAAATAGATAATTAAAAGTAGAAAAATTATATGACATAATTAAATTTTATTAATCTCTTCTAACTCTAACGACTATAAATAGTGGAACTAGGTCAAATCCAAGAATGAAATATGAATTAATATCTAAATATTTGAAAACAAATAAAATGAGATTTCCAAATCAATTACCTTTGAAGTCGGGTGAAAAGATTTTTACCCAAGGAAAATCAAAATTTTAGTTACTAAAGTAGTTATGATTTTTTATTTTTTAAAATAGAAAAATTTGTTATTTTTGATTAAAATCTAAAAGTTAGTTACTATAAGATTTAAAATAGTACATATTTGTTGAGATAATTATTATTAAGTAAATGGGGATTTAAAATGAATTTATAAAAAAGGTATTTTATAATACCTAATTATTATTATTGTAACCTTTCTTCTCTTTCTCTCTTCTCTTCTCTACCTACTAGGAATCGAACTCCCGACCAAAGGGTTGACTTTGAATCCAGTCCGTCCTCTCTGGCCAACGAGCTACGAAACCGATCGGTGTTCCGGAAAGAACAAAAAATAAATTTATTTAACAAATTTGCAAAGCTTTTAAAAAAAACAAGTAAATTTTCAGAGCCCTAAATTTAAATGACCAAAATACCCTTCGAGCTGAAGAATATGAGAGTATATCCTGCTCTCAGTTCTTGAGCAGTGAAGAGAGAGACCATTTAAGACCCATGTACATTCGTGTTCATCAAAACCATCCCCAGTTTTTTCACTTTCCAAACCCTAGATCTTAATTCCCAATTCCATCAAATCCTCTTTTGTTTTTGTTTTGTCACTGAATTTCACTGTGCGTTATTCGCAAGCAGACTCCAGAGAGTTTTTTCTTCCCTAAAAACCCCAATTTGGCAGATCTGTTGCAGTTGGGGTTCATCGCCGGCTAGAGTCTTCTGTAGCTCGTTGTTCGATTCCCAGAATTTGGCTTCTTAATTTATCGGTTCTGGTAATCTCTTTGAATCGGTTGAATATATAAGAAAAACAATAAGATTATACTCCTGTTGGATGGGTGTTTTTTTCGTTTCTACATTATTGACTTTTGTGGATGATGGATGGTTTAATGGTGATTTTTAAACAATTATTGTGATATTTGAGTTTGTGACCTCGAATTTAACATCTGGACTGCGTGTTTGTTTGTTTGTCTGTTTTATTTATTTATTTGAGGCATTCATTTGTACTGTTCTTTTTTTCACTGGATCACAGTTTTGAGGATATTCTACTGTATATGCGGTTTTAGTATTTTGTCTGGTTAGAGGATTCTCATGGCAATGCCATCGGGAATTGTGGGTGTATCTGATAAAGTTCCGTTCCCGAGTGGTGGTGGAGTTGCAGCGAGCAGTGGTGGAGGTGGTGAGATTCCTCAACACCAACCCCGCCCCTGGTTTCCTGATGAGCGTGATGCGCTTATCTCATGGTTGCGAGGCGAATTTGCTGCTTCAAATGCAATCATTGATGGCCTTTGCCATCATTTGCGGTCTGTGGGAGAGCCTGGAGAGTATGATGCTGTTATTGGGTGTATACAGCAACGGCGGTGTAATTGGACGCCAGTGCTTCATATGCAGCAGTACTTTTCAGTAGCAGAAGTGATATATGCTCTTCAGCAGGCCAGCTCAAGGAGGCAGCACAGGTATATTGATCCACTGAAAGTTGGGCCGAAGATGTATAGGAGACCTGGGCCAGGGTTTAAGCAGCAGTATCAGCCACAGCAGGGCCATCGTGGTGAAACAACAGTCAAGGAAGAGATGGTGACTCGTGCAGAGTCTTGCAATGGAGGGAATTCTTCAAGTTTTGTAGGCTCTAGGAAGGTGGAACAAGTAAGTAATACATGTGAGGAAAGCAAGGCAATGAGGGAGGATGAAAAATTGAACGATGAAGATTCAGGGTCAGCTGAGGATGGGAAAGGTATTTATTTATTTTTTTTCCAGTATAAATTCTCAATAGTGTGCACTTTATTTTTGGTTAAATTATAAGTACTATATCATATGGTCTACTTCAGTTCATTTTTAAACTTCTTTTGGACTAATATTAAAGATGAAAGTAGGAGTTATGGATAAGATTGTAGAGAAGGTGAGGATAGTGTTTTTCCTTCACCCCAAAATCAGTGCTGCATTGCATATAAGGTTGATGTGCTTGGATGCGACAAGCTTCAGATAGTCCTACGTATCTAAGTAAATAAAATCAAACTAGTTTTCATCCTCTTCTGATTTTATTTCTAATTATCATTTTTAGTGGTGCATGTATAATGTAAATGATTCTAGTGATTTCCATCTCATTCCTAGAGTTCCGAATTACTCTGGATGTAAATATTTTTCTGTCAAAATCAAGATATCTCAGTTTGAAAAACTTGCTTGTTGGATAGATACTCACGGGAAGGACCAAAGTGATAGCAAACCCAAATGTGCTGAAAATTTAGAAGACAATGCAAGTAATAAAGAATCTCAAGTTGAACCTACTGGTAATGGATGCTCTTCTAGTCATAGAGGTGAGTACTTGTGCTGCTCCTAATCATCTTGTAATTGATATAGACTTATAAAAAATTACAAACAGCTGTGTCATAATTCAAATTTTGATTTGCTTTATCCTAGTTGTTGTAATGAAATTATTGAAATATCTTTTTTACTAAAGAAAATGAAATTATATAATCATGTTTTGGGCCAACTATTTCCCCAGATAAAGAGTTGCAATCTGTTCAAAGTCAGAATGGAAAGCAGTATGCTGCCAAGACCCCAAGAACCTTTGTTGTCAATGAGATATTTGATGGAAAGACGGTATAACTGTTTAGTTTTTTGGTTCCTGGATTTTTTGTTGGGAGATTCTGTGAAGGAAGGATCATTCATATTTAGGTTGGCATGGTAGATCAACTTCATATTATTTTATTTTTCTTGTGATTCAGGTTAATGTGATGGATGGATTGAAATCATATGAAGAATTATTGGATGATGCTGAGGTTTCAAAGTTTCTTTCCTTGGTGAATGATTTGAGGGCTTCCGGAAAGAGAGGGCAATTTCAAGGCAAGTTCTTTTTCTTTCTAACTAGTCTAACTATATTTACGTTATTAAAGAAAATTAAATATCCTCTTTTTTTAAAAGGCAATTGATTTTGTGGCAAAATATTCACTCAACCATCTGCCCGAGCAAAAAGAAAAAATGGATCTTGTAGGATTCCCGAGAAATTCTTTGATTTCTTTTGGAAGCGGATGATTTTTCATCTTTGGAAATTATATTACTATTGGCCTCGAGATAATGAAATTAAGAGCGGAAACAATATTCAGATGTGGTTGCTGAAAACATGTGACCGAATTGGCAATGTTTGGAAATTTTGCACTAACATTTTCTTTTGAAATAACAAATACTTCCATTAGTATCTTGTTGGTTAGCCAAAAAGAGTAGTAGCTCAACGACATTAGTGAATTTCGAAAGACCATGAGGTCACGGGTTCGAATCCCCCACCCCCAATTGTTGTAATCTCGAAAAAAAAGGGTATCTCGTTAGTTAAAACAATAAATTTATAGTGCTCTTGCTAGACTGAACATTTGCACCTTTTTTGCACGTGCTTTACAAATAATCTCATGCAACTTAGGTAATTTGTACATTTAACTATTTTTAAAGATAAGAAACGGTTGGAGATACTCACCTTGTGGCAATTTTCCCACATTGGAAAGGTGATGATTTTTCAACACATTTATCAGATAAGGTGGGCTACTCCTCTTTTTGCCAATTGGTTTTGAGATGGATGTCCACACTTTCTAATATGGTATCAGAGCCCATAAACCCGAACGGGTATTTGGTCTAATAAATATGAAATTGAGATCCGATTCAAGATTGGTGAGTCCGAAAGAGGCACTATCTTGAGAGGGCGTGTTGAGATCTCATAATGTCCCACATTGGTAAGGTGGGGAGTCCTCCAAGTATTCTTAAGATAAGGCGGGCTACTCCTCTCATAGCCACTTGGTTTTGAGATGAATGCCCACACTTTCTGATATGGTATCAGAGCTCCAGGTTATTGACCCCAAAATTCCGAGGACCCCACCCAAGCGGGCATTTAACGATTCCAAAGAGTTGGATCTGACCCAAGCGAGTGAGCCAAAGCGGGTATATTTTGGACCACAAAATCGTATCTAGTCCAAGATGTCTTTCCTAAAAATAGCGCTATCTTGAGGGGCAGGTTGGGGATACTCATCTTGTGGCAATTCTCCCACATTAGTAAGGTGAGGATTCTTCTACATTTATAAGATAAGGTGGGCTACTCCTCTCATGGCCAATTGGTTTTGAGATGGATGTCCACACTTTCTAATAGAAACCAAATTATGTTAAGAAAGAGAAGAAGATGAGATGTATACCCCACATTCTGACGAAGCTAGCTCAATTAGCAAGCTTTTTTTTAATATATAAAAATTGGCTTTGAGAAAGAAGTTTGAGGCATCGGCCTCTTTAGTTCTCCAATTATTAGGTTTTTATTGGTAGATGCAAAATAAAAGTGAATATGCTGATACCAACAGTTAACACATTTACTCCTTTTGAGGTTGGAGGTTCTACTTCTAATACCCAACCTCACATTTGTAGTACAAAAAAGGAGTTAATATGATGATATTCAACTTGCCATAGGTTAATGAATGGTTACCAAAGCTAGGTTCTATGGGTTCTCTCTCACTCCATCCCGTGTTCATGGTGCAATTCATGTTTGGAAATTGGTTATTTTATTTCATTTTATTTTTTTCAAGATGGAAAAGAAGTTTCTTTGTATTTGTTTTGCATACACATTCTGCTGGACGTTTTGGCTAGAAAGAATCGACTGAACTTTCTCAAGATAAACATCATACTATCAGGATACTCTTGGAAGACAACCAATTTGACAACTTTTTGGTCCCATACCCTTTTCCTGTGGTTATAGTATTACTTATCTTGTATCCAATTGGAAATACTT
>JBBMEG010000003.1:10297392-10310115 GCA_037832605.1 Cyclanthera cordifolia
ATGATGCCTTATATAGGCTTATAAGGCTTAACC
This sequence comes from Cyclanthera cordifolia, assembly GCA_037832605.1. NCBI lineage: Eukaryota > Viridiplantae > Streptophyta > Magnoliopsida > Cucurbitales > Cucurbitaceae > Cyclanthera > Cyclanthera cordifolia. The sequence continues at coordinate 10,297,426 of JBBMEG010000003.1, forward strand.
CTAATTTGACCTAACCCAATATTTAACTAAGGTTACATTTAATTTAACCCAAGTTAAAGATGTAGAGTCACAAAAACTTAACAGAGACCATGAGCAAACTTGAAGAGCTTAACTCACACACGCGTGGACAGAAAACGATAAAATTATCTCAATGTTTGATAATTTGGAATACACCATTATTCAAGAATGTTAATGAATTAAAGTATTTAGTTCCACCATTAATCACATTCATGAACTTGATCAGGGAACTCAAGGTAGATATGTGTGATAAGCTAATGAAAATTTGCTAAGCTCTTCGATGGCTAAAAGATTTGAAACACAATGGCCAAAGAAAGAAACACGGTTGAGGAGAGCAACAAGTCGATAGTCGTAAGAGATTTTTGTAGCTTTCTTGCTTCAATTGTGATTTCTTTATTCCAAAGTATCTTTTATGGAATTTTCCCTTCCTGTCATTTGTCTCTAATTTCATTAAACGACCGCAATTTTGTCTTACAGAAAGAACTTCGTGAAAAATTGTTACTATCACATAGAATTCTCCCTGACCCCAATACATAAACACTCTCTTCAAAGTTTATATTACTCACACCTTTTGCCTCACTCTCAACAAGAGAATACAAAAAGAATTTAATTAAAGTCAGTACTCAAAACTTAAATTGTTTCTGACTTGGGATGCTTTGAAACTAAAGCCACATGCTCCTTTTATAGTGCTTGTAGCACACCACTTCCTTGGTTCTTTCCGATGTTGAATAATTCGCTTTTAATATTTTGCCAAAAACCCAACACATATTTCAATCTTTTGGCAACTTATATTGTCGCCTAATTAAGTGGTAAAGCATTTGTGATTAAATACAGCAATAAAAGTAAAGGTTCAATTCATACTAACTAATGTATTTAATATACCTTATACACATTTTTTTCCTTTGCATCCAATCACCTTCTTTTTATTTTCCATATTTTCTTCTAAAAAAATAATAATATAAATACTATTCATTACTTGCGTATTTAAACAGAAGAAAATGCATTTGTCCTGCATTGTTTATACCTAATAGGACTCTATTCCTCTTGATCTTTCTTCAATCTTGATTTTACTCTTCTTCCTCGATTTGCTAATATTTTCGGTCTATAATACATTAATAAACATATTAATAAGGTTTGAGAGATTATTACCTCATCATCTATAATCGTTGAAAACAAGTGTTGTAGGGTGCTAACACCTTCCCTACACTCAATCGACTCACGAACCTTAAATTTGGTTTTATTAACTATTTTTCTATTTTTGTGGGTGACCAATCACACCCGTTAGATGATTGGTGGCGACTCCAAACCTTTCACCTCAAAAGAGACCCTTAGAAACGAACGTCGACCGCTCCGTGTCGCGATGACATTGCGACAACTTGGCGACTCTACTGGAGATTTTATAGAGTCAAGCCACAAAATTTTGTTCTTGCATTATCCAATTATTTATTTGTTTGTTTTGGTATTTGTTACTCTATTGATATTGATTAACAATTAATTTTGTTTCGTTTCATGAATCATGCATATTTCACACACAAATAACGGCTCTATACCAAAGCTTTACCTAATAGGATTAGAATAGAAAATTAAGTAGTGTTAACCTTTGAGGAAATATAATTGCCTCGTGCAGGAACATGAAAGATTCTCGCTCGAGTTAATTCCTCGGTTAATTATGAATATTTGAATGATTTTGAGGCCTTTTATCCTTTTAGGATTAGAACTATACCTTCACTTATTCATTCTTTTATATATTATCTTGTGTATTATTTCCCTTCAACTTATTTTTTTTTTTTTTTTAAATAAGTAGAAATGTTCATAAACTATTATCCTTAGGGTGCTGAAACTTAAACTCGCACTATTATACATTTTATAGTCATCTTGAGTTTTGAACTTTGCGATACAAGTTTGAACTTTTCGATACATTTATGTTATATTAAGTTTAATGCATGCTCATTATTTCATTCATGTATTTGAAGTTTGTAACTTAGTGATGCACATCTAATTGTTTTTTTTTTCAAAATTGGAAGTATAATATTATCATACAATCACAGCTCTATGCCCGAGCTTTACCCTTTAGGATTAGAATTGAGAATGAAGTAGTGTCAATCCTCGTGGGGATATAATTGCCCCCCGTGCATGAACATGAAAGATTCTTGCTCAAGTTAACTCATTTGTTATTTTGTAACGTTCGAGTTAATTTGGAGGCATTTATTCTTATAGGTTTAAAAACATATCATCACTACATCGTTCATTTTATTATATAATGTATTTTTTTTTTCCTCTTTCGTCGTTTTTTTTCTCTCAATTTTTTTCATTTTCAATAAATTAGTATTAAAAAAATAATAAAAATAGTTTAAATTTATTTACCTTTTTTATTTATTTTTTTGAAATCATCCATTATCATTTTAGGCATTCTAAATGATTTTTATTTACAATAAATAGAAAGGAATCATAAAATAGCTTGATCACTACATATACAACGAACTCACGTCACAAGATATAGAAAAATGATCATGGAAAAACAAAGTGCTGAAATAGAGAGAACAATGAAGGATATAGAAGAACTGAAAGAAAAAATGAATGTTATTCTTATCACGTTGGAAAAGGGTAAATTGGTAGAAGATGTTGAATAGCCTAGCAAGCCAGTTGATGATACCATGGGGTTTAACTAGCAATCTCGTCAAGTGACAGATAATTATTTGCCACAATATGCAACATATGGTCTTATGTTTAATGTCCCAATCGAACAAATGTAGTTTTCATTTCCCAATAGACCAGGGCATGCTCCCACAGAAGAAGAACCATCGAGAGTAACTCTAAAGGTTTTAGATCATCATGACTCAACAGTTAAGAAAGAGTTGAATAAAGGAGAAAATGTTTCATCTAGTGAAAAATATGAGGTTTTGGAAGAAAGATTGAGAGCAATTGAATGCACTGATGTATTTTGGAAACATCGACGCTATGCAATTGTGTCTAGTACCTGATGTTGTCTACCATCAAAATTCAAAGTACCCGAGTTTGAAAAATATGATGGGATGTCATGTCATAAAAGCCATGTTACAATGTATTGTAGAAAGATGGCAGCTTATGTCAACAATGATAAGTTGCTCATACATTGTTTTCAAGATAGCCTATTAGGCCTAACATCTCGTTGGTACATGCATTTAGATGCAATTGTTCATGTTTGTACTTGGAAAATTTTGGCATACTCGTTTCTTAAACAATACAAACATAATATAGACATGAATCTTGATCGGTTAGACCTTCAAAGAATGGAAAAGAAGAGCACTAAAGGTTTTGAAGAATATGCACAAAGGTGGAGAGACATGCCAGCTCATGTCCACCCTGCATTAACTAATAAAGAATTATCTGCTATGTTAATAAATACCCTTAAATATCCATTTTATGATCATATGATAGGGAGTGCTTCAGAAAATTTCTCCGACATTATGACAGAAAGAATTGAGTATGGGATTAAACTCAGTAGAATTGTTCAAACTCAAGAGTCATCAACAGCTAAAAGGGGACATTTTCCGAAAAAGAAGGAAGAAGAGGTGCATATGGTAGGGAAAGCAAATGGGTCATCTCAACAATGGACATCACAATATCCCTCCGGTTATTATCCATCCTTGTATGGATATTATCTATTTTAGGTGGATATGCAGCTATGCAATACACACTTTACTTAAGTCAAGGTCCAAGATCTCAAATGAACCAAGGTTTTTCAGGCTCAGAAGCAGCAACACACAAAGTTCCTAAACATGAAGGCAGCAAAACCACGAATAAACCTCTGTTTGATTCGATTCCCATGACGAACACTGACCTTCTACCTCAGTTAATACAAAATCATCATATGAGAACTAAACCTATGCAACAAATTCAACCACCATATCCATAGTGGTATAACCCAAACCATCGTTGTGATTATCACGCACGGGACATTGGACATTCAATTGAAATTTGTACTTGTCTAAAGTATAAAGTTCAAGACTTGATTAAGTTGGGGTGGTTAAGCTTTAAAAAGGGAGATGAGCCTAATGTTAGTAATAATGCTTTACCGAATCATCAAGTGAATGCAGTAGATTATCTAAATATTGGCACTCATAAAAAAGTTATAGATGTCGCGACTCATGTGAAGAAACAGTTTGAGGTCATTACGGATAACAAATACATCCCAGCAAAATCGTCGAACTCAACATTTATTCGTAATAAGTATAATGATAGCTTGTCTTATCCTTTGCATGTTAGGGCAAAAGAACATTTACTAGATCAATGTTCTCAGTTAAATGAGAAAATTCAAGAATCAGCAGACACAAAGTTTCTTACGATCTCGCAAGCTCTCCATTTCACATCTAAAACAAAGTATGTACATTGGAACAATTTTTGTTTGGAAGAAGTTTGAATTCATTTTTGAAACCAACACTGTTACAAATAGTTTATCATGAGAAGCTGTTATACCTAGTGATAGCCCAAAACCAATCACAATCCATTTGCCATCTTCTTTTGAATATAAAAGTTTGAAAGCACTACTTTGGAGTATGAGTACAAGGTGACCATCAATACAGAACACCATCATTTCCAATCGACAATATCACTAGAGTATAAGGCTTAACACGAAGTGGGAGATCTTATACACCTGATCAATTGGTGAAACAATTTGAAAATAAGGAAAAATCTAAGAAGATAAACTCAAGAAATTGAAAGGTGATGCAAAGACCGATTCTTGAATATATGAAGAAGAAGCTCAAGAGTTTTATAGATTGGTTAAAAAGAGTGAATATAAATGGTTGACCAATTAGCTAAAACACCAGTAAAAATTTCGATATTGTCTTTATTGTTAACTTGATAAGCACATCGAAATATGTTACTAGAGGCGTTGAATCAAGTGTATGTTTCTAATGACATTACATCAGAAAGTCTAGACAATATTGTTGGAAATATAACAGCATGCAACTCCATAACATTCACTGGTAACGAAATACCTCCCGAGGGCACAAGACATACAAAAGCACTTTATATTTCAGTAAAGTACAAAAACTTTATGATAGCAAAAGTTTTGGTTGATAATGGGTTTTCCTTAAACATAATCCAAAGTCTACGTTAAATTAATTACCCATTGATATATCTCACATGAAGGCAAGTGCAATAATAGTGAGAGTTGGTGATGGAGTGCGCAATCAAGTTATTGGAGATATAAAAATTCCAATACAAGAAGGCCTTTGCACCATTGAAGTAACTTTTCAAGTCATGGATATTAATTCTGGCTATAGTTTCTATTGGGACGACCTTGGATTCACTCAACTGGAGTTGTACCATCATCACAGCATCAAAAGCTTAAATTCACATATATTGTTTTATTTATTTTAATTGACATTTATCCATTTAATGCCAATTTCATAATATAATCAAAATATGATTAAATAAATAAATTTCTATAATTAATATATCAAATACATTAATTATCTATTTTAATAATTATCTAATAATTATTAATCTAATTAATATGTCCAACATATTGATTAATATTCTTCATTTAACAATTATCCAATAGTTATTAAACTAATTAATATGTCAAACCTATTAATTTTTAATTCTCAAGCTTAATAATAATTATCGAATGATTATTAAACTAATTAATATGTCAAACATATTAATTTATAATTCTCAAACTTAATAATTATTATCCAATAATTATTAACCCAACATGTCTAACATATTTATTATCGAGAACTCACTAAATATCCCATAATTATTTACAATTAATTTATTCAACAAAATTAAAATTTTCTCTTTAATATTTATCCAATAAGTATTAAAATATTATATCTTTTAATACCGTAATTAAAGAAAAGAAAGATCAAGGTTAAACGTTGACTGAGTTTGACCAACGACATTTTGGTTAGGATTAAAGCGATATTGTTAGGTACGACGTGTGGTCCCTGACATGTGCTTAAGCGGTACGGTTTTCGTTTCTAAAAGATACAATGTCGTTTTGTGCTGATGGTTCCATTTCTGAATGGATCATCATCTGTAGGTTCAAAGAGCTCAAATCTCGAAGCGTTGTGTGATACGTACATCCTACCTCGACTTGGAGGTAAGTAGTTATATTTCTATGTTGTGTACATTCTTATTTTTCGTATGAAAGTTCAAGAAACTAGTGTGAGTTGCTAGTTGTGTTTCACTCTTTTAGAGTGAGGTTTGAGTTATTTAAGGTGGTTTTTATCAGCTCTTTGAGAAATGTATGAGTTGTTAGTGATGTTCCATTCTTGTAAGAGTATAGTGTGTTGCCAGTGATATCTCACTCCATTGAGAGTGTGATGTGAGGTGCTGGTGATATTTAACTCATTTGGAAGTGCATAAAGAGTGCTTGATGAGTTACAGTTGTTTTCACTTCGTTGAGTGTCTCGTGTTAGTTACTAGAGATGTTTCACTCTTTTGGGAGTGCAGGTGAGTTGATGATGGTAATTCATTTCTTTATGAGTGCAGTGTGACTTGTTAAGGGAGTTTCACTCATTTGAGAGTGCATGGTGAGTTGTTAAGGGTGTTTCACTCCTTTGAAAGTGTAGGATGAGTTGTTAAGAGTGTTTCACTCATTTGAGAGTGCACGGTGAGTTGTTAGGGGTTTTTCACTCATTTGAGAGTGCAGGTTGAGTTGTTAAGAGTGTCTCACTTCTTTGAGAGTGCATGGTGAGTTTTTAAGGGTGTTTCACACCTTTGTGAGTGTAAACGACGAAGTAATAGACGTGTGGACATCACCAACGAGCTAGGCTTGTTGGACAACTGGAACGGATTACCGATAGAGTTGAAGCAATTATGCGAAAGGGAAAAACAAGGGAGGAAATTTTACTTATCTTTCGCTCTACAGTGTTAGGATCCAGATTTGAGTATACAAACGATTCCACAACCTATGCTTGTTGGAAGCATGATATAAACACTCACAAAACAAATAATTCAAACAAAGAATACTTCACTTGTAGCTACAAACATGATTCACACTTTTCTCTCAGGCTCACTTACATTTCTTTGATGCTTGATGCTTGATTTCAAAAACACATACAGGGATCCTATTTATAGGCTACTATACAAAATTCTAGATCTATAACTTACCGTTTACATTTATTTCATGAATGTAAAACTCCCATGCTTTAATACAATCTTCATAACTCATATACAGTTTTAAGAACTTTATTAATTAAATAAAAAACTCATGAGTTTTTTTCATAACTTACTTTGTTAAACCATGTTTACTTTTCAACGTCCCCTTTTACACTTGTTAAACACGTCAACTTTGAGTGGCTTCGTGAAGATATCTACACTTTGACCCTCTGTCTTCACATATTCATCATGAATTTTCTTTCTTGAAATGAAATCTCTAATCAAATGAAATTTGGTGTCAATATGCTTACTACAATCATGGAACATCGGATTCTTGACTAGAGCAATTGCTGACTTGTTATCCACATGGATAACAATTGCGTCCTCTTGCAAATTTCCAATTGTGTTAAGCAAATTTTTCACCATATTGCATGATAACCACGTGATGATGCAACAACATATTTTACCTCACGTGTAGATAATGTCATAATAGGTTGCTTCTTAGACCTCCAAGTAAAAGATGTATTACCAACAAAGAACACAAATTCACTTGTACTTTTCCAATCATTCAGATCTCAGTCTCAATCACTACCACAATAACCTTCAAGCTTAAATGATATAGATGATTTATAAAATAGTTCATAATTAAGCATACAATTAAGATAACAAAGGATTCTCATTGCCACTTTTAAGTGAGTAGTTGTAGAAGTTTCCATAAACCGACTCACCAAGTCAACACTAAAAAGAATATCCAGTCTTGTGCATGTTAAATACCTCAAACTCCCAACTAAAATTTTAAAATATGAAGGATCTACAACATCTCCTTCTTCATATTTGGACAACTTTGTTCCAGTTTCTATTTAAATTGCGACAGACTTACAATTGAGCATCTTAAATTTCTCAAGAATTTCTTAATGTACCGTTCTTGAGAAATAAAGATGTCTTCCTCTGACTGCTTCTCCTCAATCCCAAGATAGAATGACATAAGCCCAATATCTTTCATTTCAAATTCTTGGTTACCGCCATCTTAAGATCTTCAAACATTCTTGGATAATTTCTTATAAAAATCAAATCATCTACATATAGGCAAACCAACAAAATATGTCCATGATCATTAGTCTTTATGTAAAGAGAGTGTTCATGAGAGCATCTTAAATACCCATTGTCGAGGAAATACTTATTGTTTCTACTATTTCACATTCTTGGCGCTTGTTTCAATTCGTATAACGCCTTTTTCAACTTTAAAACTTTATCTTCTTGACCTCTTACAGTATATAACCAAGAGGTTATTCTAAGTAGACTTATTCTTCGAGAAATTTATTTAAGAATGTTGATTTGACTTCTATCTGAAAGATCTTTCATTTATTCAGAGCAGCTAGCGCAATTAACAATCTTATAGTTTCCAAGCGAGTAACAGAAGCAAATACTTCATCATAATGAATATCTTTTCTTTGAGAATAACCTTTTTCAACTATTCTCGTTCTATGCTTCTCCACTAATTCCTTTTCATTTCTTTTTAACTTGAACACTCATTTGACACATATGGCTTTCTTTCCAGTTAAGAGAGTAGAAAGTTCCAAAGTATCATTCTTCTTTATGGCCTTTATTTCATCATTCATCGCATTCTTCCATTTTTCATCTCGTGAAGCTTCTTCAAAATTTAAAGGATTACTATCAAGACAAAAAAGAGTAAGATCATTGAAACTAACTTAACTCTTCAGTTTCATCGTATATGTCTTGCAAGTTTCTCATACGACGAGGCCCTTCATTTGTACTTGTAGATGATGATGTTGTATCTTTTTCTGGAATTCTTGGTGGTGTAGGTGGTGTTGATGAAGAAGCAGCGTCCTCACTCGATTTATCATCGTGTTCAGGAAACAAAAGAAATTTGTATTCTTTTGGTTCATCATTTCAATTCCATGTTGCTTCCTCGTCGAACACAACATCTACTTACTATTGTTTTCTCTGTTGTAGGATTATAAAGCCTTACTATTTCTTCATTCATTCTCATCCAATCAAAAACAATTGTTTTATTCTTGGATGGGTTGATTTCTTGATCTTGATTCATTCTGAGATAAAAACAATCTTTCTTAGTGATTTTTTGAATTAGTTGAAAATTAGTAACCCCAGTTTTCGTATTTTTATTACTGTTCGTGTCAGCTTGAATATTGATCAAGGCTCCAATATCGACCTTATTTTTAAGACAAAAATGCAGCATTCTCCAATCAAAATATTTTCTATCGGTATTTTTTTCGAGATCTATAATATCATCTTAGAAAATTATGCCTTTGAGCTTGCATCATATCCAGCGAACACATGCTTCTCACTTATATCACCAAACTTACCTCATTTTTTATCTAGTACATGGGCAAAAGCTATACTTCCATACTCTCAAATGAGCAATATATGGTTTTCTTCCTGTCGATGCTTGTTGAGAGTTTTATTCCACACACTTATGGTGGGAGAGAGACTAGACAAATAAACTGCACATTCAATTGCTTGTGCCCAAAATTCTCCTAGCATCTTCTCACTCTTCAACATGCTTCAAGCCATATTGAGTAGGGTTCTATTCTTTCTTTCAACAACTCCATTTTGTTGTAGAGTATATGGAACTGTCATTGGTCGACAAAATAGAACAAATTCTATTTTCTTCACAAAATCTTTTGAATTCATTCGAAGTGAATTCACCTGCTCTATTTGATCTTAAAGATTTTATATACATACAACTTTCTTTTTCAACAAGAGATTTAAATCTCTTAAATATGCTAAAAAATTTTGATTTCTCTTTGACAAAATAAATCCAAGTCTTTCGGCTAAAACCATCAATAAATAATAAGAAATAATTATTCTTATCAAAAGAACTTGGTTTGATTTGTCCACAAAGATCATTGTGAACAAGCTCTAGTGGTCTTCGTTCTCTTGAAGAAGATTCTTTGGAAAACTCCTTCTTGATTGTTTGCCACATAAAGACAACCTTCACAAATTTGATCTGGATGTTTTACATATGGCAACCCTTTCATCATGTCCTTCCTAGCTAGTAGTCTTAAGCAATCAAAGTTCAAATGTCCAAATCTCAAGTGCCAAATCGAGGATGAATCTTTCAAACATGACTTTAAACATTTGCAATGTCAGTTTGAATGTTCAACAAAAACATTATATTCTTCATCATTTGAACTTTGGCAATCATATTATCATGACTATCCTTTATTGAACTATAATCCTTCATCAAAATATTATAGCCTTTCTCTAAGAGTTGTACCAAACTGAAAATATTATTCTTCATATTTGGCATATAATAAACATTAGAGATAAACTCATGTTCATTATTTTTCATGTTTATTAAAATATTCCCTCTACTTTTCACAGCAATTTTAGTAGCATCACCAAATACAATATTTCCACCAACTGATTCATCATGTTCCACAAACATTGATTTATTTCCACACATGTGATTGCTTGCACTACTATCAAGATACCATGAGCTATATTATCACATGCCTCTTCTTCTTTACTTGCTAGAAGCAAAGATACCATTAACATTTAATTTTTTGCTCAACATAGTTAGCACTTTCTTCCAATTAACTTCTACATTCCTATGAATAATGGCCATATTTATGAAAAGTATAACATTTAACTTGACTTTTATCATACCTTCTGTCATTATTATTCGATCTTCCACCAAATGATCATGAGTAATTTTGTCTACCACAACCTCTTGATGAACTAGTACTTGTAGTACTTTCACCAAAATTTCTATGATTGAAATTTCTGACTCGTACTCTAAAGTAGCCACGTCCACGATTATGACCACGTCCTCCACCTCGATTATTTATTTTTTGTTCTTCTTCTTTATCTCTCAACTGCAACTTTGATTGAAAAAATTGTTCAGTTTTTTGTTTGTTTTTCTTGAGAAGCTTTTCTTCATGGCTTGTAAAGTATCCACAAGTTGATCAACATACATCGTGCTCAAATCCCTTAATTCTTCAATCGCTACAACGATTAAGTTGAATCTTTCTTCCAATGAGCGAAGTATCTTTTCAACTACTTGCTCATCCTTCAATGTCACGCAATATCTTTTCATTTCATTGACTACCACTAGCAATCTTGAAATATAATATGAAATTGATTCAGACTCTTTCATATGTAGGGATTCATAATCACCTCTTAATTTTTAAAGGTGAACCTTCTTAACACGATCTACTCCTTTATAAGTATGCTCCAAAATTTTCCATGCTTGCATCGCAATAGTCGCTCCACAAATCTTCTCAAAATTTATATCATTGATTGCTTGATGAATAAATGGTGAGCGCATTTTGATTTTTTTTTTCTAATATTTTACAAAACTTCTCTTTGAGCTGGATTTAAAGTCTCATCATTTTCGAGCATCTTGTGAACCAAGTAGAGCTTTCATCGAATGCACCAACTACTATAATTTTCCTTCATCAATCGAATGTTTTCCATTTGCAAAAACAATTATCTTCTTTCAAACTCAAGCTCTGATACCACTTTGTTGGAAGCGTGATATATAAACACTCACAAAACAAAGAATTCAAACAAAGAATATTTCACTTGTATTAAATAACTTTTCTTTCAAGCTACAAACTTGATTCACACTTTTTCTCTCAAGCTCACTTTACTTTTCTTTGATGCTTGATGCTTGATTTCTAAAGCACATACAAGGATTCTATTTATAGGCTACCATAGAAAATTTTAGATCTATAACTTATATTTTACACTTATTTCATGAATGTAAAACTCTCACGCTTTAATACAATTTTCTTAACTCATATAAACTTCTTAGAACTTTATTAATTAAATAAAAAATTCATGAGATTTATTTTTCATAACTTAATTTGTTAAATCATGTTTACCTTTCAACATGCTTTTTGGTCTTTGAGGATGATTTGAACTGTCGATACTTGAATGGTAGCCTCGAGGGGTTTTGGGAAAGTTGGAATGCTTGGAAAATGTTTGGTTCATGTAAGGTGTTTGTGAAATGGAAGGAAAAATGGGCGAAGAAGGGAAGACGAAGAAGATGAAGAAAAAGAAAAAGGAAAAAAGTCTATGCAAATCATTATAATTTTTTGCCAACTCATCAAATTTTAAACCTTGGTTACTTTTTTTTTTAACTCAATGACTATTTTTAAGCTTTTTGTAATGTTGAGGGACTAAAATTAAATTTTTGAAAGTCTAAGGACCAAAATGAAACAACGGTGATAGTTGAGAGATCAAAATAGTATTTTATTTTATTTTTTTATTTTTTTATTTTATTTTTTTACATGTTTTCTATTCGAAAACTTTTATGTTTATTATACTAAAAAAATAAAATAAAGAAAGAATAGAACTTTTATGTTTATAAATTGATGTGTTTGTTAAAATAGACCAACTCCTTTTACAGACACCACATCTTCTTTCTTACACCCACTTTGTTGGGTCATGAATGAAAAAATAACCGCATAAATTCTGCAACCAAACTTCAGACAAGACTTTGAAAAAGGTTTAAATTAATAAAAACGTGTGCTGTCATCAAAGTGAAAATGTACGTTTAGGAGTTATTAGATAAAGTTATTATCTCCAATA
>JBBMEG010000003.1:10311952-10340850 GCA_037832605.1 Cyclanthera cordifolia
ATAAGGCTAGACGAAGATTCCTCGATTCTAAACTAAATTCGGGCCATCTTTCATCTATTTGTTTCCATGAGAGTGTATCTGCTGGATGTCTTATATTCCCATCGACCTGCTAGTCAATAGCATGCCACGTCAAAAATTCTTTACTTTGAAACATTCGTTCAAATCTTGGAATGGGAGAGAAATACCACATGACTTTGACTGTAATATTTTTACCCCCTACTTGCACATTCTTCTAAACTTTTCATCTTTATGTTCCACATGTAGGACACAATTCGGCAATAGCGAGTTCTTTTTGATACAAACAACGTCGCTTTCAATATTGCTTCTTTTCCCTGATATAGATTCTCCATGCCAAATCCACGTGTCATAACTTTAATTGATACCATTTACAAATAAATGGTCTCTTAATACATTCACATTTTGGTACTTAGCATTCACACATTTCAAACATGTACAACAAACAAAATTTGACCATTTGGAATGTCGTAAAGCATTTTCTATAAGTCTCTCAACTCCTAAACTATATTCTTGTGACATTCGATCCTTAAGCATCCACAACTTATCCATATCCCAACTAAAATAATACCTACACATAATTTATAAGACAATATTTACTCTAAGGCACTACTACTTTAAGACACTACTTTAAACATTTAACTAAACCCACCAACAAATAAATAAATAAAATAGATATTCAAAGATTAAGGAATGCGTAATGTAGGTTAGAACTCTCTCTCTCTCTCTCTCTCTCTCTCTATATATATATATATATATAATGTAGTATGAGAGCATATAAGTATTTAAAGTAGAAAGTAGATTTAAAAGGCAATGAGATTGACACATAAAATAAAGCAAAATGAGCGAAGATGTGTTGTTGAAAATAAACACACAAAACCAACACCAACACTTCTTTTATTCCATAGCTTTCAAGGTATGGAATAAATAAACTATAGCAAACTAGAAAATAGCAAAAATAACTACAAATAACAAAGAAATTAGTACATTTGAAATGTAGTACGTGGAAGAGAAGCTAGAGCCCGAAAATGAATAAGAAGAAGAAGAAGAAGAAAGTTTGGAAAAAGATTTTAGGCCGTGGGTAAAGGAGAAAAGAAAGCTGAGAAGAAGAAGAAAAAAAGTAATAGAGTTTTTGGAAAAAAGAAGAAGAAAAAGCTTTAAAATAGAGTGGGATTTCGATGAAAATTAGGGAGAGGATCGAAAACTGAAGTTAAAAAAAAACCCGAAGTTTTTTGTCGGTTAGACCGACACCAATTACTTTTGGACCAGGTTTTTAATAACACTTTTGGTGTCGGTCATATTCAATGTCGGTTGGGCTGGTTTGATGTCGATTCTTTTGGTGTCGGTCTGACCGATACCAATTGTCCAGACCGACACCAAATGACTGACACCCAAAGTAACCGACACCATATATTCGTATTTTTTTAAAAAAATTGGATTGACCGTCACCTATTCCATTTTTTGTAGTAGTGGTCATAATTTGTTTTTAATTTCAAATCTTTATCTTTTCACACAGAGCACACATGTTTTTTGATTTCACGATACTTTTCAATTTTTTTTCCTTAATTGTAGTAGTGTTTATTGATTTAAAGAGCGGGTGTGTGTTCTTGGTAGTTGGTCGACTGTTTATGAAATTGTGATCTTGACATGAAGAACAAATTTAGTTGCTTGTTTATGGAATTGCTTGATCTTCGAATGTCTTTGTTGAATTATCTTTGGAGTATCAAGCTTATGGATCCCTGAAAATGAAGAAAAATTCTCTATTTATAGAGTTTCCATGAACCAGGGTTTGGCTTTGATGGGCTATTTAACTTAGGCCTTAGACTTGTCCATTAGACTTGTATACATGGACTTGGGCCTATCTATTGAGATTTGAATTTCCATGTTTGGGCTCACCAATTGAACTTTGAGTTTTTTTAATTTTGATCCAACTTCAAAGTGAACCAACTTTTGACCCAATTTAATTTTGAGAAATACTGTCTCAACATTTAATTTAATTTTGTCATCAAATTTGGAATTATGTGAGAATTTATGATTGGCCGATGAATCTCGAGAAAGATAGTTTTAAGTCGCAACATGAGCTTTATTTTAGCTCATTTGACTCTATGAAGCGTCAATTTAACCAGAAGTGCCCCTTTTTGAGGTTTATGCATAAATTTAAGTTGCAATAAGATTCGAGCTACACCCAATTATTTTGAATAAATTTTACTTAATTTGGAGTATAATTTAAACTTAAATCATGAATTCAATCGGAGAAAAATGAAGTTTGCTCATTTTCCTTGCTTGAATTTGAGAAAATTTGCATGCCCCTAAAATTTTGAATCGGCGAAAAGCTTCATCTCAGCTAAAAATACTAAATTTCGCAACTAATGGCAAAAGTTTTCTGGAATAATGATCGTTGCTTAGCATTGACGTGGTTTGAATTTTGAGCTTGAAACTTATCAATCCACATGCCTGAGTTTGAACTTCAATAAGTTTTTTTTTTTTTTTTTTTTCTTCTGAGGTTGATTGAATTTAGGTTTTTGCAATATATTAGAAGAGAAATTATCCCACATCGTAAAGATGCAAACAAGTGGTGTGCTCCCGATACTATAAAAAAGCATGAGGCTTGGATTCAAGGCATCCCAATTAGAAGCACTTTTAGCTTCGCAAGCTTACTCTCGTTAAATTCCCTTTGTATTATCCTGTGAAGAGTGAGACAAAGATTGTGAGTAGATAAGATTTCCAAAATTACCGCATGAATAAGCAGAAATATGTAAGAAAAAATCTCCCACGTTAGAAATTTTCTTGTGGAGAGTTGGTCAAAGGGTGCGAGTTGTATAAGTTTTGAAGAGAGTGGTTATGTAATTGGAGTCGGAGAGAGAATTATGTGTGATTGTGGCAATTTTTCACATAGTGGAAGGTCTTTTGTCCGTGATTTTTTCTCATATTTTTTTATTTTTCCACGTAAATACCTGTGTTTTATTTTGTTGTTTTTTTTTTAAATTTTCGGTTATATTTTTGCTTATATTCCTGTGATAATTTGAGAAGATTTGTTTTTTCCAACAAGTGGTATTAATTAGAGCTTTAGGTTCGTAGTTTTTTTTTTTGAATTTTGGATTTGCTCTGTGGTTGCAAATTTTTCTGAGGTTCCACATCAGAAAAAAAAAAAAATCTTGAAACAAACTACAACTAGGTGAATAGTCTTGTTTGCTATTTCTTGATTTGCTAGGAGTAAAGCGACATGTGCAAGGAAGATTAATGTGGAGAAATTTGATGAAACGATGATTGACAACTTGTGGCATGTAAAGTTCGAGATGTGTTGATACAATCTAGATTACACATGGATTTAAATAGAAGACCAAGATTTCGTGCTTCTAGAATAAAAAAATTAAGCGGTGATGATGATACAATATGATCCAATGGTTGTTCCAGCAGAAGTTCTCAAAAGTCAAGTAACCAGAAGAAAATGAAAGACTTTGTGCAGAAGAAATGTTGTTGGGAATATGGATAGACCTGTCTCATGAAAGAAAATTATCCAAATAGAGCAAGTTTGTCAAAAAGTTCGATTTCGAATGCTGACGCGGTCTCCCTTGCTAGAGGAGACAGTGAATCTCTAGGAAGAAAGAAAGAAATCATCCTTATGGTATGTTCGTTTTGCCATGATAGAGGATGTGATGTCAGTGGGTCTATAAGATTGCACGCGTGCATTGACTTGAGGTTATGCAAGGTGTGTGGCAGAAGTTATGTTGGTTGCTGGAGAACTTCTAAGTAAGCCAAGTAGGTGGAAGTTGCACTATAATATTTAGCAAGGTGTATCGACATGTAAAGAAGAAGAAAAATCTTGGAATATGAGATTTCAAGTGGTCTCATTTTGTGTTGAAGTAGGGTGTAATTTTCAGAGTTGAGGATTATGATCGTTGGTGAAGACAATGTTAGAGCAAAAGATGTGGATTCTTCAAATATCTCACCAAGGTGGAATTTGTTGGGTTTTAACAATATATTAGAAGAGAAATTCTCCTACATCGAAAAGATGCAGTGGTATGCTCCCAGCACAACGAAAGAAGCAAAAGACCTTGAATTCAAGGCAATCCTATTAGAAACACTTTAAGCTTGGTGATTGACTCTAGTAAAGTTCTTTTTGTATTTTCTTGTGGAGAGTGTGACAAAGTGTAACAACCCCATTTTTTTATTGAGTTTAAAATATAAAAAAAGAAAAAAAAATAAGAGAAGTGAGCAAGGGCAAATTAGTAAATTTTCCAAAAGAGGACAAGTTTAGTAAACTGCCAAATTTGGCAGTTATTGAGTCAGCATGATGGCTAAATAATGGGGATCCATCAGTTTTCATGCATAGCAATCAGAGAAGAGGATTTTCGAAGTTTTCAGTGTTAGCACGCATCCCGAGAGCAATCGTCAGAGCCGCCGTTTGAATTTGTGCAACGTCGTCAACCGCCTAAGCCGTTAACTAGAGAACGCTACGCGTCAATAACCGATACGCGTCCAGCTGTTTGGAACAACAACCAATCAGGTCGGGTGGAGCCCCGTGCCACCGCCTGCCAAACCAACAAGAAGCCACCTCATGCCAAACCAATCAGAAGACGTCATCGTGTCAGCCAGTCACGCTTGCCGTTTCGTCAGCCAATCAGGTACCTCCCAAAGCTGTCGTTCGCCCAACTCGAACATGCAATGTGCGCCGAGCCTCGTCAGCGCCTCCTAAACCAAGCAGTAGCCAACCCAAGCCTGCAGCGCAGACTCCGAACTTGCAGTGCGTACTCTGGGCCTTGTGTGACGCCCCCAAGCCTGCGTAGTCGTCTGTTGTTCTTTCGCCGGCGAGTGAACCCACGCATCGCCGCCAGAAATTCACGCGCCTTCGTTGCCGCCGTCGCTGGTGACCGGAAAATCCAACTTTCACCCCCAAGGTAAAACCCGTGCCTCGAGTCCATTTTTTAAGGTTTCAGGTCAAAACTCTCAACTGTTTAACCTGTGTAGGCACTTTAATGTGGAGACTCATTAGGGGACCCCGAGCTTCGGAATTCTAGATCTGTTTCGTGCTATTCCAGGCAAGGGTAAGATACTGTTTTACCAGAGTAGGTCCACACTATGTGGTTTAAGCATGTCATGACTTGATTTTACTAAATGTTCTTCTGTGTTTGTGTTATTCCGAAAACATGTTGAGTTTGTGATTTATTCTATAAGTTTTGAGAAGTATGTTGATTTATGTTAGCTTGCGAGCCCGTCTTTGTGCTATGTATGTTAGTAGTATTAGATCTAATAAGGGAACCGAGCATGTGTTGATAGAGGGGTTCCATACGGAACCGAGCAAGTTAGGCTAATGCCCAAAGGCGTAAGGTAATGTTTTTTAGATCTTGACATACAGCTAAAGACAAACGTGTCTCGATTGTAGTCTTGGATAGGGGAATTATCAAGTGCAGGGCGAGAGGACGATATATCTCATCGCAATAGTGTCAGGATCGGGTCGTACCCGGTTAACTTTAACTACCTAGAGTTCACTTGACCTTTCCCACGGGCCATGTTTAGGCGTGAGAGTGGGCGATATCCCATTGTGAAGGGTGCTTGTACTACACTACCTCGTGAGTGCTCGAGGTGTGGCAGAAACCAGATTGCTTCGGCTCCCCGAGATGCCCTCACCCTTACATTGGTTTCCAAAAGAGACTTGAGATTGCTTTTTTAGTTAATAACATTCGTTCATGCTATTTTTCATTGACATGATTATTTATGGATCCGGAGCTGATTCCCCTTACTAAGCTCTTACGAACTCATCCCTTATTATGTTGATTTCTCTAGGTACACATAGGGCTGACCGAGGTGGCTGAGATGGAGATAGTTAGACCATGGGCATTGTCGAGTCCTTTCAATAAATTATTTCAATTTCGTTTAAGTTTTCATTTTAATTCATGAACTATTTGACTTAGAGACATGTTAGGTTTATATGAGTTTGTTTCTTTTATTATTCTGAATGGGTACCCGATTGTTTATTTGAAATTTCACATGGTTGACTTTAATTTCTTAGTTGGAAAAAAACATGGATTTTCAACTTAGTTTGTCTGTAAAATAAATAGTTTGATCATGCATGAGAGGTTAAGGCCTGGGGTTGACTTCATATTGAGTAGGGTTCTTATGGAAAAAAACTTAGTTTGTTTGTAAAATAAATAGTTTGGAGACACTACCATTATGGAAAAAATATCCAAATCTCTACTGATCATAAAAGCCTCAAATACTTCTTTACTCATAAGGAGCTCAACATGAGACATCATTGTTCGTTGGAATTACTAAAGGATTACGATTATGAAATCTTGTATCACCCTGGAAAGTCCAATGTAGTGGCAGACGCACTGAGTAGAAGATCATCGAGGGCAGCAGCTTTGCTGGTGTCTAAGTTACCATTGTAGAGAGAGTTGGACAGAGTTGAGATAACTTTGGTCAATGAGGCCACTGCAAAACGAGCCAGTTTGACCATTCTGTCCACCTTGAGACAGAGGATCATAAAGAGACAGTAGAGTGACCCGGGTTTAACTATTCGGTAGGGTTCACACCGAGGAGGGTAGTTATTGGTCGGTAGCTTCTGATGGAGGTTTGCAATTTCGACTGAGATTGGTTGTTCTTGCAGATTCTGAGTTGAGAACCAAGTTGTTGACCGAGGCACACAACTCACCATTTGTTTGGCATCCAGGAGGCACTAAAATGTACCAGGATTTGAAGCAGTGCTATTGGTGGAAAAACATGAAGAAAGATATAACAATCTTCGTGAGTAGATGTTTGACATGTTAGAAAGTAAAAGCACCTAGACAAAAACACGTCGATTTCTTGCAACCTTTGAGTGTGCCCAAGTGGAAATGGAACGACATTTCGATGGACTTTATTACAGGATTGGCGAAAACATTCAAAGGTTATTCCGTGATTTGGGTAATTGTTGACAGACTGACCAAGACTGCTCATTTCATTTTGAGAGCTTCGGGCTACTCAGTTGAGAAATGGGCAGGGCTGTAGATGTAGCAGATTGTAAGGTATCACAGCGTTCCGGTGAGTATAGTTTCAGATAGGGACACTTGTTTCACTTTGCGGTTTTTGAAAAGTCTTTAGGAAGGTTTGGGCACGACGTATAAGTACAGCACCGCTTTCCACCCACAGACAGATGGTCAGACCGAAAGGGGTAATCAGACTCTAGAGGACATGTTAAGAGCCTGTGCGATCGAATTTCTAGGTAGTTGGGAGAGATGGCTGTATTTGATGGAGTTTGCCTACAACAACCGTTATCAGGCCACTATAGGGATTGCACCTTTTGAGGCACTTTATAGTAAACATTATAGATCACCCTCTTTCTAGGAAGAGGTGGGCGAGAAAAAGTTGTTGGGTCCTGAGTTGTTACAGATGACAAATGATGTAGTGCAGAAGATTCGTGCTAGAATGCTCACCACTCTGAGTCGACAGAAAAGTTATGCTGATGTGAGGAGAAAAGACTTAGAGTTCGATGTAGAAGATCATGTATTTCTGAAAGTACGACCTATGAGCGGTGTTGGGAGATTTGATTCTAAAGGAAAGTTAAGCTCGAGATTTGTGGGGCCGTTTGAGATCCTCGAAAGGATAGGAGTTGTCGCCTACAGGTTGGCTTTGCCCCCAGTATTGTTAAAAGTTCATGATGTATTCCAATTATACATGTTGAGACAGTATGTGCATGATCCAACGCATATTATAGATTATGCACCTTTGAGATTAAATGAAGATTTGACTTTTGAAGAAGAGCCAGTAGAAATTTTGGAAAGAGATAAGAAAGTGTTGAGAAACAAAGAGATTTGCTTTGTGAAAGTGTTGTGGAGAAACCATGCATTGAGAGAGGCCACTTGGGAAGGGGAAGAAGAGATGCGTTCCCACTATCTAGAGTTGTTCATCATTTGGTGAACTTTCGGGGACGAAAGTTCTATAAGGGGAAGTTATTGTAACAACCCCATTTTTTATTGAGTCAAAACAAAAAAGAAAAAAAATGATTAGAAGTCAGCAAGTGCAAATTAGTAAATTTTCCACAAGAGGACAAGTTTAGTAAACTGCCAAATTTGGCATTTTTTGAGACGGCATGATGGCCAAATAATGGGGATCCATTAGTTTTCATGCAGAGCAATAAAATGAGAGGATTTTCAAAGTTTTCAATGTTAGCACGCAAGCGGAGAGCAATCGTCACAGCCACAATTTGAATCCGTGCAAAGCTATCAACCACCTGAGCCGCGAACAAGAGAACGCCATGCGTCAGCAGCCGATACACGCCCAACTATTTGGAAAAGCAACCAACCAGGTAGCGTGGAGCCCCGTGTTGCCGCCTCCCAAACCAACCAGAAGCCACCGCCTGCCGAGCTAATCAGAAGACGCCGTTGTGTAAGCTAGTCACACTCGTCGTTTCGTCATCCAATTAGATGCCTACCAAGCAGTAGTTCGCCCAGCCTAAACCTGCAACGTGAGCCAAGCCTCGCCACCCCCACCCCAACCAAGCAACAGCCAACCCGAGCCTACAACGCGCACTCCAAACCTGTAGCCCGTACTCTGAGCCTTGCGTGATGCGTCCGAGCCTACGTAGTCGTCTGCTGTTCTTTCGTCGGTGAGTGAACCCACGTGCCGCCGCCAGAAGCCCACGTGGCGCCGTCGCCGGTGATAGGAAAATCCAACTTTCACCCCTAAGGTAAAATTCGTGCCCTGAGTCCATTTTTCAAGGTTTTAGTCTAAATTCTCAACCGTTTGTATTGTGTAGGCACTTTTAGGTGGAGACTCATTAGAGAACCCGAGCTTCGGAATTCCAAATCTGTTTGGTGCTATTCCAAGCTAAGGTAAATTACTATTTTTCCTGAATAGGTCCACTATTACATGGTTTAAGCATATCGTGACTCGATTGTACTTAATGTTGTTCTGTGTTTATGTTATTCTGAAATCATGTTGAGTTTATGATTATTCTGTAAGTTTTGAGAAGTATGCTGATTTGTGATAGCTTCCAAGCCCGTCTTTGTGCTATGTATGTTAGTACTATTAGTTCCAATAAGGGAACCGAGCATTGTTGATAAATGTGTTTCATAGGGAACCGAGCAAGTTAGTCTAATGCCAAAGGGGAAAGACAACATTTTAGATCTCGAGCTGTAGCTAAGGACAGCGTGTCTCGGTTGTAGTCTCAGATAGGAGAATTGTCAAGTGTAGGGTCAAAGGACGATATACCTCATCGCGATAGTATCAGGATCGGGTGGGAACTAAGTTAGCTTTACCTACTAAGAGTTCACTTGACCTTTTCTAGGGGCCATGTTTAGGCGTGAGTGTGGGCGATATCCCACTGCAGAGGGTGCTTGTACTACCCTGTCGCGCGAGTGCTCGAGGTCTGGCGACAACCAGATTGCTTCGGCTCGCTGAGATGCCCTCACCCTAGCATTGGTTTCTAAGAGAGACTTGAGATTGTTTTTTGAGTTAATAACATTTGTTCATGCAGTTTTTTCATTGACATGTTTATTTGTGGATTTTGAGCGGGTTGCCCCTACTGAGTTCTCGCAAACTCACCCCTTATTATGTAGATTTCTCCAGGTACACATAGGACTGGCTGCAGTGGTTGAGTTGGAGCTAGTGAGACCATGGGCCCTGCCGAGTCCTTTCAATAAATTATTTCAATTTCGTTTGAGTTTTCATTTTAACTCATGAACTATTTGACTTAGAGACATGTTAGGTTTATTTTAGTTTGTTTATGTTATTATTCTGAACTGGTACTCGATTTTTTATTTGAAATTCCGCATGGTTGACTTTAATTACTTAATTGGAAATAAACATGGATTTTCAACTTAGTATGTCTATGAAATAAATAGTTTGATCATGCATGAGAGGTTAAGGCTCGGGGTTGATTTTATGTAGCGTCGAGTCTTTCCACAAAGTGTGTGAGTTGTCTAAGTTTTGAGGAGAGTATTTATGTAATTGGGGTGGGGAGAAAATTCTATGTGATTGTAGCAATTTTTCATAGAGTAAAAGTTATTTCTGTCTGTGGTTTTTCTATGGTTTCGGAGTTTTTCTACGTAAATTCTTGTGTTCTATTTTATTGTTATTTCTTTTAATTTTTTATATGTATTTATGCTTATATTCGTGCAGTAATTTGGGAAGGTTTTTTTCTCAACAAGTGAATTTTGAACAATATCAAATCTCTAAATACTGAGTTTCCATATCGAATTTAATTAGGCTTTGAAATGTTCGAGACATGTAATTTGATTATGAATGTCCTATATTGGAATGGAACGTTTCCTAAACCTTGAATTAATTGATTTGGCTTGAATCTTGGAATTTGTCAATGACAATATATTTCCATTTCATTTGATTTGGACTTGATTTGAACCAGTTTTGTCTTGAATTTTGAACCTGAGATAAAGTTCCAATTAACTAGGTTAGAACTTAATCTTCCCATTTGTATGGATCACGCAGCTATTCATGGTCTGCCAAGAACTTGGTCTCTAATGAATTTTTGAGTTGTTCAACGATTCACAATGTTCGGAATCTTTGAACTTTATCCATAGCTTCAGCTTGAAATTAATTCAAGTTGGAATAAAAACTGATCCATCAAATTCTCTAATGATCTTGGATGATTCTTTTAGTTTCACATTAAATGAACCTTTAATAATCTTGATTTTGAAATCTAACCGACTTACTTTTTCAAATTTGTTTGAGACTTTTAAATCGAAAAAGAAATTGACATAAATATGATATCTCAACTCTGTTAAGACTTTGTCCAAATTGTATAAGGAATTTCATCTTTTTATAAGGAATTTGCCATTCAACCTTGGAGTTTAATAGCCAGCTTCGATATTTTAAAAATAAATTCAAATCCTAATTTGCAACTACATGCGTCTAAATTTGATAAACTTTTGCCACTCTATGAACGAGTTCACTAAGTAGAAGATCCAAAAATATGAGATTTTCATCTATGAATTTTTTATCTCTCCAACGGACAAACTATTACTCTCAAATAAATGACCATCAAATACTGATGTTTATGATCGAGCCCATTTGTCTATCGTTAATTAAATAGATGGAGTCGGTTGTTTTTTCAATGCATATGTACTGCCATTTTTTCTTGTGTCTTGCGCTTTTTTTTTTCTTCGCTTCTGTGGATAGTTCAATACTAACTTCTCATTTGAATTAATGCAGGTCCTATTGGCCAAGATTGCAAAATTACTCAAACTTGATAATAGTCACCTCTTTGAAGGAAATTCGTGTTGGATGCGTGATATAAACACTCACAAAACAAATAATTCAAACAAAGTATATTTCACTTGTATTGAATAACTTTTCTTTCAAGCTACAAACTTATTCACACTTTTTCTCAAGCTTACTATACTTTCATTTGATGTCTGATGATTGATATCTAAAACACATACAAGGATCTTATTTATAGGCTACAATAGAAAATTATAGATCTATAACTCATCTAGATCTATAACTTGCATTTTACACTTATTTCATGAATGTAAAACTCTCACACTTGATACAATTTTCTTAAATCATATAAACTTATAACAACTCTATTAATTAAATAAAAAACTCCGGAGATTTATTTTTCATAACTTACTTTGTTAAACCATGTTTACTTTTCAACATCCCCTCTTAAACATGATTTTCTTAGAACTCTAAGCATAGTTCTCAACTTGTTAAACACATCAACTTTGAGTGGTTTCAAGAAGATACCTACAATTTGATCTTTTGTCTTCACATATTCAACTAGAATCTTCTTTCTTGAAATGCAATCTCTAACTAAATGAAATCTTGTGCCAATGTGCTTACTACGGTCATGAAACACAAGATTCTTAGCTAGAGTTATTGTTGACTTGTTATTCACATGAATAACAGTTGCATCCTCTTGTACAATTCCAATTGCATTAAGCAAAATTTTCAGCCAAACTGCATGACAAGCACATGTTGATGCAGCAACATATTATGCCTCACATGTAGATAATGCCACAATAGGCTGCTTTTTAGAATTCCAAGTGAAAGATGTATTACCAATAAAGAACACAAATCCACTTGTACAAAAATCCATTTATTCAACATATTCTTGTGCACAATAATCTTCAAGCTTTAATTCTTTAGATGATGTATAAAATAATTCATAATCCCAAGATAATATGACATAAGCTTAATATCTGTCATTTCGAATTCTTGGGTCATTGCCTTTTTAAGATCTTCAAACATTCTTGGACAAATTTTCGGTAAAAATAAAGCCATCTACATAGAGACAAACAAAAAAACTATCTCTATGATCATTAGTCATTAATTAATGTAAAGAGTGTATTCATGAAGGCATCTCAAATACTTGTTGATTCTACAATTCCACATTCTTGGCGCTTGTTTCATTTCGTTTAACACCTTCTTCAAATTTAGAAAGTTATCTTCTTGACCTCTTATAGTATAACGAATAAGTTGTTCTAAGTAGTAGACTTCTTCTACGAGATATTCACTTAAGAATTCTGATTTGACATCTATCTTAAAGATCGTCCATTTATATAAGAAGCAAGTGCAATTAACAACCTTAGGGTTTCCAAGCAAAAAACACAAGCAAACACATCATCATAGTCAATACCTTTTCTTTGAGAGTAGCCATTTGCAACTAATCTCGATTTATGTCTCTCCGCTCCTTTATTTGACACATACTGATCTCTTCCAATTGAAGAGTAGAAAGTTCCAAAGTATCATTCTTCTTTATGTCCTTTATTTCATCATCCATTGCATTATACCATTTTTCATCTTGTAAAGCTTTATCAAAATTTAAAGGTTGACTATCACCAAAAAGACAAAAAAGAGTAAGATCATTGAACTTTGATATAATTCTTCAGTCTCATCATATATGTCTTCGAAGTTTCTCTTGCGATGAGACCCTTCATTTGAACTTGTAGATCATATATGAGTTCGTGGTGGTGTTGATGGAGAAGCAACGTCATCACTTTCTTTATCATCTTCTTTAGAATATAAAAGAAATTTGTATTCTTTTGGTTCATCATTTCAATTTCAGGTTGCTTCCTCGTCGAACACAACATCTTTACTTACCATTGTCTTCTCTGTTGTATGATTATAAAAGCTCATAGCCATTTGAGCTTGCATCATATCCAACAAACACATGTCTCGCACTTTTATAATCAAGCTTACTTCATTTTTTTCTTGTACATGGGCATAAGCTATACTCCCAAATACTCTCAAATGCGCAATATATGATTTTCTTCGTGTCCATGCTTGTCGAGGAGTTTTATTCCATAGACCTCTAGTGGGAGAACGATTAGACAAATAAATCGTCCATTCAATTGCTTGTGCCAAAAAAGTTTCTAGCATCTTCTTACTATTTATCATGCTTCGAGCCAGAGTATGGTTCTGTTCTTTCATTCAACAACTTTATTTTGTTATGGAGTATATAGAACTATCATAGGCCGACGAATTCCATTTTCTTCACAAAATCTTTTGAATTCATTCGAATTGAATTTTCTTCCTCTATCTAATCTTAAAGATTTTATATACATGTCACTTTCTCTTTCAACAAGAGATTTAAATCTCTTAAATAAGCTAAAAATCTCTAATTTCTCATTTACAAAATAAACCAAGTCTTTTGTCTAAAATCATCGATAAATAATAAGAAATAATTATTTTTACTGAAAGAACTTCGTTTGATTGGTCCACTAAGATAAGTGTGAACAAGCTCTAGTGGTCTTCGGGCTCTTGTAGAATATTCTTATGGAAAACTCATTCTTGATTGTTTTCCATTAAGACAACTTTTACAAAATTGATCTGGTTGCTTTACATATGACAATCCTTTTACCATGCCCTTTCTTGCTAGTAGTTGAAGCCATCAAAGTTCAAAGGCCCAAATCTTATGTGGCAAATCTAGAATGGATCTTTCAAACATGGCTATAAACATTTTGCAACGTCAATTTGAATATTCAATAAAAACATTTTACTTTTTGTCATTTGAACTTTGGTAATCATATTATCATGATTATTCCTTATTGAAAGAATATAATTTATCATCAAAACATTATAGTATCTCTCTAAGAGTTGTCTCAAACTCAAAATATTGTTCTTCATATTTGGCACATAATAAACATGAGAGATAAATTATTGATTGTCATTCTTCACGTTTATTAAAATATTTCTTTAACTTTTGACATAAATTTTAATAGCATCACCAAATACGATATTTCCACCAACTGATTCACCAAGTTCCACAACACATTGATTTATTTCCACAAATGTGATTGCTTGCACCAATATCAAGATACCATGACTTATTATCACATGTCTCTTATTCTTTACTTGTTAAAAGCCTAGACGATTCACCACATTTAATTTTCTCGCTCAACATAATTGACATTTTCTTCGACTTTCTTTCTACATTCTCATGAATAGTGACCATATATATGACAAATATAACATTTAACTTGACTTTTATAATACCTTCTGACAATATTATTTGATCTTCCACCATATGGTCTTGACTAATTTTGTCTACCCACGACCTCTAAATGAACTAGTACTTGCAGTACTTTCATTAAAGTTTATATGATTGAAATTCCCTTTTCCTTGTCCTCTGAAATAGCCACGTTCATGAGTGTGACCTCATCCTTTACCTCGATTATTTGTTTCGTTTTCTTCTTCTTTATCTTTCAACTACAACTGTGATTGAAAGAGTTGCTCAGTTGTTTGTTTGTTCTTCTTGAGAAGCTTTTCATCATCGGCTTGTAAAATATCCACTAGTTAAAGAACTGACATCATGCTCAAATCCTTTGATTCTTCAATTTCTTTCTTCCAATGAGCAAAGTATCTTTTCAACTACTTGCTCATCATTCAATGTCTAACCATATTTTTTCATTTCATTGACTACTGCTATAAATCTTGAAGTATAATCTGAAACTGATTCAAACTCTTTCAGATGTAGTAACTCATAATCAACTCTTAATTTTTGAAGGCGAACCTTCTTAACGTGATCTACTTCTTTGTAAGTATTCTCCAAAATTTTCCATGCTTGCATCATAGTTGTGGCTCCAAAAATCTTCTCAAAATTTATATCATCAATCTCTTGATGAATAATGGTGAGCCCCTTTTGATACTTCTTTCTAGTCTTTTGCAAAACTTCTCTTTGAGCTTGATTTAAAGTCTGATCATTTTTGGGCTCGTCATAGCCTATATCAACAATTTCTCAAATATCTTGTGAACCAAGTAGAGCATTCATTCAAATACACTAACTACTATAATTTTTATTCATCAAACGAGTCACTTTGAATGGTACCATATTGTTGTTTCCCATTTTTTCAAAACGTCTCCAACTTTTTCTCCGACCACCACCAAAGACGCCACCAGCGTACTCGTGCACGCTGATATTCGTTCGTTGAACGTTGCCATTTCTCCTTCTTCACTAAAGGTATGTTTTTTATGTTTTCTAAATGTTAGATCATAAATTTTTGTTTGTTTCTTGAAATAGTTTTATGTTTGCATTTTTTAATATACTATTGATTTAGGTATAGGTTTAAGTTTTAGGTTACGGTTTTAGGGATTATATTGTGTTTGATTTCAGTTTTTTATTTTAGGATTACACTTAGGGTTATATTTATGTTTTAGGGGTTAGTTTGATTTAGGTTTTAGTTTTAGCGGTTAGTTTTAAGTTTTAGTTTTAGGGGTTAGATTTAGAATTTATTTGCAGGGATTAGATTTTAGTTTTAAGTTTTAGTTTAATCGTTAGTTAAAGGGTTTTAGTTTTATTGTTAGTTTAAGGGGTTAGATTAAGGGTTTTCAATTTAGATTAGAGGGTTATGTTTTAGGGTTTAGGGATTTTCTTGCTTTAGGAATTAAGAGCTTAGGGTTTTAGATAATTTAGGAATTTCCTTAATTATGAATTTAGCGAATTCAGGGATTTAAAATTTTGGTGAATTTATAGATAAAGTTTTTTAGGATTAGAATTTAAAATGACGAATTATGTTAATCGTAGTGTGTTTTGTTTAAGAAACACATATAGGATGATTGGATTCTTTGATAATTTAACGTTATCAAATCAAATATCCCTCCGTAGTACTCTTTAATATTTTGTCTACACCAATCATGTAGGATTGTTCAGTGTGAAACAACAAAAGAGTGTTCTACTTTAATATCAAAGAAAATATGAACAAAGATTGTCTTAACAATAGAGATAATTTGTCCTCTGAAAATGCCGAATATGTTAAACAAGTAAGATGTAGAATGACATCAGTTTATTTATGGAATGTTTTGCATCTTATGACCATTGGATATATCATGGTGAATGGTTGATTTATCTAGGTTATAATGTCGAAGACAAAGAGAGGCTCAGTTAACGCTAGAACAAGATCAATAAATGAATAATCACGAGTCCGTTGATCACAACAACGACAACGACATGATAGAAATGTTTAATGATATCAATCATGAAAGTAAGAAGTTAGATGACGTCGTAGAAATTATAAGACTTTTGAAACTAATCATCCAAGTGTTGGTGAAGAAAGCAAGCGATTAAATAAAATTAATAATTTAATGAAGGAAACGTGCAAGCAATTATATCCTAGATGTACGAGGTTTTCTTTGTTACATTTTTTGGTCAAACTTATGTACTTGAAGGTCACTAACAAGTGGAGTGGTAATTATTCGATAAGTTTGTTGAAGTTCTTGAACATTGCATTTGGTGAAGTTAATGCATGCATCCTAGTTTGTTTCACAAACGCAAAAAAAAATTGTGTGATCTAGGATTAACTTATTATTCAATTCATGCTTCCAACTAAGATTGTATACTTTACAAGAATGAGTATAAAGAACTTGATCGATGTTCGAATTGTGAGGAGTCTCGATATAAAATAATAACCAAAATGGGCAAAAATTACGCATAAGATGTTGAATCATTTTTCATTAATTTCAAGACTTAAAGTGAATATTTTTGTTGAAACAAAGCAATACTGGTATGAGATGACATAAGAAAAATTAGATTGATACGAATGATGTATTACGACATCCAGCCGATGTTGAAGGATGAAAATATTTAGATCAAGAATTCCCACAGTTTGTTTTAGATTTCAGAAATGTGCAGATTGGATTATCTTCTAATGGATTCAACTCGTTTGGAAATTTGAGTCTTTTATATAGTGTTTGACTTGTAACACTAGTTCCCTAGAATCTTCCACCGTGGAAATGCACGAAAGAAACTAATTTTCTCAATTTTTTTTTGCTAATTCCTGGTCCAAAATCACCTAGAAAAGAAAATGATGTGTACTTACAACCTTTAATTGAAGAATTGAAGGAATTATGGAGTAATGAGGTTCAAACGTAGGACGTATACAAAGACGAACACTTTAAATTTCATGTTATTATATTGTGGACTATAAATGATTCTCCAAAGTACGACGATTTATCTGGATGAAGTACGAAATGATATCCAGCATGCCCAGTTTGTTAAGAACAATCAAGAATTATAATTAAAGGCAAACTTGCTTATACTAGTCATCGACGTTAGCTTCCAATGAATCATTCTTGGCTCAAAAGTAGACTTTTTAATGGGAAGTCGGAACTTTTTGAACCTTTTGAATCATGGGATGGAGAAGAGATCTTAGACTAACTAAGTACCATTACTTTTCTATTTTTGAGTAAAAATCCTTCTAAAAAGGTTAAGAAAAGGAAACAAGTCGTAAATAATTGGAGAAAAAAGTATATTTTTCGAGCTTTCTCAATGGTCGAAATTATTACTATGATATAAGTTGGACGAGATGCATATAAAAAAAACGTGTACGAGAACTTGTTTGAAACCATATTGAATATTGAAGGAAAGATTAAAGACACGTTTAATGCTCGTTTAGACTTGCAAGATCTTAAAATACGAAGAGATTTGTACTTTAAAAAGTAATAACACAAATTAGTGAAGTTGCATGCCACATATACTCTGACATGTGAATAGAGAGTGGAATTCTTAAACTTCATAAAATTCATCAAATTTTCTTATTTGGATCAAACATTTCTTAGTGTTAGTGTGAAAGAAGGAAAGTTTTTTTGTTTGAAAACAAACGACTGCCACATTTTGCTATAGCAGCTAATCCCCATTGGTGTTCAAATTTTTTTACCAAAGGGTTTAACTACTACTATTGTTGAGGTTTGTGCTTTCTTCAGTGGTTTATACTCGAAGACACTTCGTGTAGTGAGTTAGATCACCTACAAAATAGCATAATTATAATTCCTTGCAAACTAGAGAGAATTTTCCCACCAACCTTTTTTAATGTAATGGTCTAATTAGTTGTTCACTTGTCGTACGAATGTAAGGTTGTTGGTTCAGTTAATAAAAAGTTTAGCCATTCTTAAGCCCCATGTAGAACAAAAGTAAGACTAGAAGGTTGTATAGCAGAACAATATGTAATGAATGAGTTTTTAAAATACTGTTCGTTACGAAATATTTGGTGATTATGAGGTATATAGATAGAATGCCCGACCATTCGACATGGCATCAAATCTGACATTTAATCAATTGGATAAGAAAAGGATACATTGATATATTCTAATTAATTGCGACGAAATAAGTACTCATCTTACATAAGTATTTACAATTTGACTGGTTATTTTATTTTAGAAAGTTGGGATAATAACTAACTATAATTTATCTTATTTGTTTGATTCTAGAAAACATTTGAAATTGATTCGATCAAGTGTATAGACGTCTGATGAATTGTATAAAAAACAGGAACAAGAGTTTCCTCAGTGGTTTAGAAGTGAAGTTCACTATACTGATCGTATACAACTTTCATATTTCACAGAGTACGTTACATCACAAGAACAATGGTCACGTTAAATAAAATAGTGGCATGTTGGTTCATGGTCAAAGTGATACTTCATACGACTCTACCAATTTTTATGGTGTACTTACTGAAGTGTTAAAAGCTTACTTTATGAGTGATAGAAAAGTCATGATGTTTAAATGTGACGGTACAATACAGACAATAAAAAAAGGAAGATATAACAATTAATTAGGGTTAAGAACAATCTATTCATCACAATATTGATATAAAAATGAGTCATTCATCCTTACTAACTAGCAAAACAAATATTCTATATAGACGATCCAAAACATGGAAAAGATTAGAAAGTTGTTTAACAAGTCTCTAATAAAAGTTTATGGGATGTTCCTGAAGTGGAATATCATGAAGTTGTAGATGGACTAATTGATCAAGTTGAATGCATAATACTTGATCAAGGTAAATGAACGAATCTTTAGAAGGCAACTTGTTATGTATGTTTGATGTTGAACCGACAGCACTAGAGTAATCAGAGAATTTATGTTCAAATTAATGACAATGACGACGATTATGTTCAAATTACTTCTAACTTATGAGTGTTAGTCATTTTTAATATTTTGTGCTTATGAATTTATTAAATGATACACTTACGACAACACATACTTCTAAGTCATGCAAGTTATCTTTATGCTTGTTGGGTTGAGAAGTTGGGCGAACACGGTATTTGACTACACGAACGACATTTTCGACGTCTTACCTACTACTTTTGATTCAACGACTAAAGTTGGAGGTAACTACTATTTATGAAAATGCTATTATATGTTATAATTTTTCAATCTTCCACTAGCATTTTTGAAACATGTAGAAGTATCGGTACTAGTCGACCACGTGGACTTTTGAAGGGCGAGGGATTAAATAAAAGAGTTGCTTAGGAATGTCATATTACTGTGGAGTTTAGTGAGAGAAATAAAAAGACAATTAGTAAGAAGGCAAACACATTTAGCAACTAGATACAAGTTCTTACACGACATTTATTACCTGTAAGTGTACAAGATTGGTTGGATATTACCGAGGTCGATATTGAACTCGTCAAACAAAGCCTCTTAGTAAAGTAACATTCTTTCTAAAACTTGGATAATTAGATCGTTAATGATTGAATCGAGGAAGTTATGCAAAAATGGTTGAAGGATCATAGACACATGATATTCAGACACATGTATGTTATACCAAACACTAATTCATTTCTTTTTTATATGTAGCCTTTCTGTGAACAAGCCTTTTTGTTTTCAATTTTTTTTTTAAACCAAATTAGACCCCCGTCAAATTGACAGTATAAATGTCCCTATTATACAGATACTATAAATGACCATTTCGTAGAGATGCTATAAATGACCATATCGGTAAGACGCTATAAATGACCCTGCCGTAGAGATGCTATAAATCACATTGTCACAGAGATGCAATAAATGATTTTTTCGCAGAGACAATATAAATGTCTCTGTCGTAGAGACGCTATAAATAACCCTCATGATGCTATAGGAACCCTTAATGCTCTAAGAGATCCCTGATGCCATAAGGCGTCATTGATGTTGAGAGGTTTTGTACATACATATCTCCTCTTGTAGAGACAATATAAGTAATGTTTGGTGTTGAGAAGTGGTCGTAAAGACATTTCTCATCTTGTAGATATTTTGTAATAACAATTGAGGTTTAGAAGACGTGTTAATGTGCTTCTTTGTAACGATGCTCATGCTTCACAATGAAGTTAGCACTTCAATTTTGGGATGATAGCCTATTGGTATTCTCTTAGTTGTGAAGGAAGCCAATCGACTCATACATCACACATCATTGAAACTTGTTTGTGTGCTTCTTCACAATGATACTTATACTTTATTAATGAACTGACATCAACTTTGGGATGTGACTTGTAGGCATTCCCCTTAATTAGTTGTGAAGGTAGTGCATCGACTCATACATCACACATCAATGGAGACTTGTTGGTGTACTCTTTCGGATCAATGATCGTACATTACAATGAAGTAGCATCGTCATAACTCGGAGATGAAAGAGCACTGTCATTACCTTGTGCTGAAACAACAATGTCAGAACTTGAAGTCGAAGCAGCAATGTCATAACTTGAAGACGAAGCAACATCGTTTGAACTTGAAGACAAAGTATTAGTGTAAGAACATTAAGACGATGTAGTAGCATCATAACTTCAAGATGAAGAAGTGGTGACATAACTTAAAAGATGAAGCAACATCGTCAGAACTTTAAGACGAAGCATTATCGTCAGAACTTAAAAATCAATCAGCAACATCAAAACATGATGACATAGCAAAGACGACAAAACGTAAAAATGAACTAGAAACATCTGAACTTGAAGATGAAGCAGCACCGTCAGAACTTGAAGTTGAAGCATCATTTTCAATACTTAAAGATTAAACACCACTGTCAGAACCTTAAGATGAAATACAACATAAAAAATTCAAGACTAAGCCACATCGCTAGAATTTGAAAATGAAGCAGCACCATCATAAAAAATTAAAAGTAAAGCCCATCAGTCAATACTTAAAGGCTACACACTTTGGCAGAACTTGAAGATGAAACGAATCTGTCAAACCTTGAAGACAAAGAACAACTGTCAGAGCTTGAATACAAAGGGCACCCGTTAAAACTTGAAGTTGCGGCTACAACGTCACAATTTAAATGAGGCAACTACTTATAATAATCTCGAGCTATAACTTGTTTTTTATTTATAAGTTCAATGCCCCCAATGAGAGGTTGTATAAGGGGTGGTTTGCCAAATCAACTTCGACAATGCAACTTCGAAGTTCAACTTTGATGGTGAAAATTTAGAGTTCAACCTTGGCCACTTTTATGGAAGATCATTATAAACAATACTACTTTTCAGAGATCAACCTGTGTAAGATGTGTTTAGAGTTCAACCATAACAACCTTAACATGAAGAAAGGCACGATGATATTAAACTTAAAGAGGGAGGTGACAACTTCAAACATAGAGAAAATGACGACATCCTCGAACTTAAAGATAAAATGACGATGACCTCAAGTTTAAGGAGAGGCATGATGATCTTGAACTTGAAAAGAGCGACAATAACCTTGAACTTCAAGAAAGAAATATCCACCTCAAACTTCGAGAGAGTGATTACGATCTATAATTTGGAGAGACGGTAAGATCCTTAAAATTGGAAAGGTGGCATGACCTCAAACATGGAGAGCGACAATGACCTTGGACATAGAAAGAGCGGTGAGAACCTTGAACATAGAGAAAGAGCCAGTGACCTCAAACTTAGAAAAAGAGGTGTCACCCGATCTTTGAGAAAGCAGAAAGTGTTGGCAACCTCGAACTTGGAGAGATTGGTGATGGCCTCAAATTTTAAGAGAGTGGTGACAACTTCAAACTTTAAGAGAGTGGCGACGACCTCAAACTTGAAAGACAAGCAGCGACCTTGATCTATGAGAGATAACAACAACCTCAAACTTAGGGAGAGTGATAACAACCTTGAATTTAAAGAGTGTAAAATAATATCAAAATTTGAGATAACAAAAACACTCATTTGAACTTTGAGAAGAAAACTTGAACACAAGACTTGTATGAGGAATGAATCTCGAACAAAGTATGAGCAAAATCTTCATCTATACATTCACTTTGGATGTCTTGTTCCACAAGGTGTAAAAATCTTTTTAGAAAAATAAACTAAAATTATACTTTTGTATTAAGTTGCTTATGTACCCTTTGATGGAAGGAATCAAGTCATTACATAGTTCAAGTGCATAATTTGATTTGTTTTTGGTGGTTCACCTTTTTTACTCATGCGGGCAAGAAGTAGCTTGAAGTTTATAGTAATACGTCATGGAGTAGCTTGCATCTTATACTCGTACGCCAAAGAGTATTACATTTATATTTTGTTTGTTCAATCGAATCATTCATTTATGGGATTTTTTTATGACGATAAGATTTTTCTTCACCTTTAATGAACTCTTTGTGTCTATGAGAATGAAAGATCTTATTTTAATATGAAAAAGAACAAGACAATAGATTTTTTTCATCTTGATCCACTTATTCTTAATAGATATGTTTATGAAGAGTCGACATTCTTTTTTTGTCAACGACTTGTTATTTCGAGTCGATTAAGAATATATGTTAAAGGGTTGGGTCTTTTTGATATGGAAGCACACTTAGCTTTTTAGATATTGAAGGTCTAGTAGAGGCTAAAGTTATGCATTGTTTTTCTTCCTTTATCGAGGGCATACTCATCGTTTATATGATAGAAGGTCGAATAGTTGGAGGCTTAACGCGATCGAAGAAATAAATCTTTTCTTCACTTCTATTGTATCATGAACTTCATTGATGTTGATGCAATATGTACTTGTAAAATCATCTTTCTCTTTTGTCATGGGAAGAAAATTCCTTGGAAAGAATTCTTTTATTGACAGTGGCTATTGAAATTGAGAAAAAAATGTTTTTTTTTCTCTTTCTCTTAGATGTCTTCGGGCAATCCATTCCATGACTTTAACTCTATCTTCTAGCTGAGCGATGCTTTATCTGAACACGACTATGTTTTTGTTTCTTTTGGAGAGTTATATTAGTTTCAACTTTATCTCAAATTTCAATGAATTTGATCACTTCTTGGATTTTATTTCTCTGCACCTTACTTTGAAACCAAACACTCTCTAAATTGAACTAATAACACCTCACCATCATGAATTATACTAGTATGGTGCACTAGATGGCATGTATTTGTTTTGATTGCAATATGATTTATCTTAGCTGCTTCATAAAGGTTAACTCAATTTCCCTACTGCTACTGAAACTGGAGGGACTAAAGGAACAAATAATGGTACAGGTGGTGCCACTAGAATATTATTGTACTCTCTATAGCATCTGCACTTAAAACTAACATCCATCAACTTAACAATCAAACACATAATATGATCATAAATCATCGAATCAAATCATTATAAAAGACAAATTAATCAAGATCAGTAACAATAACAAATAACCATTTATTACCTACGAACGAAGGGCACGGGCATTCGAATCCATAGGTGTAACAACCTCCTAACCTACCAAAGCGAACACCTTTCTCTACTTCTCAGCCTGATGTACTCTAGCTCTCGAGCATGCTCTAGCTAGATTTTGTTCCTTTGCGCCCATAAAGCATGCTTTTTGGGATGCTTCAGAATAACCAAAGTGATATTTGCTATAACTCTTATACTGCAGCTGTTTCCTAACTCAACCTTGTTGCCATGCTTGTTGGTTCTAGTCCTAACCTTGTAACTAACCTCCATGATGCTACTAACTACACGACTCAAAAGAATTGATGAGCTCAAAATTTCTCTTATGTGCACCACTCTTACTTACACCGTGAGAAACATTTGTATGAGCTTACCCCTTCTAGTATATAACATCTTAGGTACAAAACAAGCTACAAGCTTAAACATAAGTGTGAGAGTATAGTGCTCAAAAATCTTGGGTAACTTCAAATCGAAGTCATCAAACCAAAGCATCGATCTTATGTCTCTCTGTAGGAATTAAATGCTTGACAAAACGTCCCCTGAAAATTTGTCATCGTCATGCTAACCTACTTCAGATTAATAAGGTTGTTATCTTCTCATGGCTTGCCTCTTTAGTGTAATGCTGCTTCAAAAACTTGATCGTAAAAAAACTTCTAGGTGGCTAAAGAAGAGCCTTTTGACAAGGTATCTAACACAGGCTCAGACCACCACAAAATTGTATTGATCAATACATGAACTACACATCTGGGTTTCTGGATGTGAGGACACAAATAGGGACTCGGTGCAAGCTAACCCAATTGCTGCATCCTGGTGATCCTCTAACTTTGCATCGAACTCGTTAGGGTTCCATCTTTCTAAACTCCTTGATCCACTTCCCTATTTCAATAGCCTATCTCTAACCATAGCAAGGAATCCCTATATAGGTTGCACTGTAGGTACATGTAGTGCTACTTGTGCTGGAGAAACTGTAGGATCAATTAGTGGAAGATGCATTGCCACTAGAACTACAAATAGTGGCGGCGACACCTCTTGCTCAACCGGAGGCACGGGCATCTACTAATGTACCATCTACATGACCTACATTAGTAGATGGTTGTTATGGCAATATTTGACCCTAATGCATGCTAAGAAAACGTCTCTCCTCACTATCTCGAAGAACCCAAAACTTGGTCAACTATCGGCACCTATCTCGCAAGGGCACATGTTAGGTCGATAGTTGCCCTACTTTACTAGTAGGAGCTAACTATTTTATAGTTGATATTGCCACTCCTCTAACTTCGGCTATTTTTGGCACCGAAGCGGTGCTTAGAGTAACACGTTTGTCTTACATCATCAAAATATGCATAAAAAATCTATATTATGTTAGTCCCTCGTATGACTAACCTAAATGCATTAGACCTTTATGTAAATTACAAGTGTTAGTTGAGAAGTATAAAACCTTAACGTGAAATAACTTGCATACCTGTTGGCTGCTAGAGTGCTGATGATCATAGGAAACAACGACCCACTACGTAGGTCTATGACAACCTGAAACTCCCTAATATTTATAATTGGATTTTTTCAACAAAAAATTGTATTTTTCTAAGTCCTTTTGACCTTTAACTATTAATTAAGAGAATTAATGATAGTTTAATTCATTAATTAATAAAATAAACATTCCTAATTGCAATTAGTTATTATAGCGAGAGAGTTGATTATTTAGATTAGTTTATATCTTATATGAGGTTTAATCAGATTTTATGAATGAAAGAAATTAAATTTTCTTTTCTTGCTAAGAAATTATTAATATAGCTTCTTGAAAGTAATCAAAGTTTGGATTTAAGCTCAAGACAAACACCCTCTTATGAAAATCTACTTTCCGTAACCACTTTAAACAAACAATCCCTCTCTTACACAATGATGTGACCTAGCATGTCAAACCTACATCAATTTGTCTGTTTCTCTTTCTTCAATATTAAAGTTCGCGCTAACCTTCCCTATGTCTTCTTCTCCAAATTTCGAACAACCACACCTTGATCGGATTTTGAGTTTTTTGATGGACTCAAACCACCGAAGGTCTTAGCTGAGTAACTTCTACCTCAACCTGCTGCGAGTTTGATCCTTTCAGCATTATCGATTCAAGCTGTACCTTTGTCGCTCGTATAGACTTCAAGTTCACGTGCACCGAGAGCAAAAATGTGTCATTGGTCGGAACGTGGTCGGCGCTGCCAGATTAGCCATTGTTGAGGTTGCACCAAATCCATGCCAGTCTATCGTTAATCAGAAACTGCCCGGAGTTGGTGAGCTTCTTTTGGTTTTGGGTGTTTTCATGTAGTTTCATAGTTGTGTTTCTAACTCATGTAATGTTCGACTTTGAATTCGAGTTAATCTTGATTAAATCCTTATTAGCCACGATGCTTTGTAGAAGTAAAACTCCATGGAAGATCTTGAGTTTTGGAAATCACTATTGTTATCCATGGAAGTCTACCACCATTGTTATGTTGTGGACCTTTCACTACTTTATCTCATGTGTAAAGATTAAGCTTTGTAGATGTTGACCATTGGATGTAGCTCATGATGTATTGTTTATAGGACAATCCTTGAACATGTATTGTATTTTGGCCATCCTAGTTGGCCTTGTGACTCATCCATGGAGGATTGAGTTGGATGGTTGAATCTTGACCAAACTATGATATAAATCCATGTTTATATTGGAATTTGACCGGTTTGACTATTGTATATAAGTGTCAGTGTAATTTTTCATTTAGGCTATCCAAGTCTAATTTTATAAGCCATTTGTCTATGTTGACCAACTTTGACCAGATTTTTGATAGTTTAAGGTACTACCTTTTACCCGTTAATTTGTTTAGGGCCTGTTCGTTGGTGATTCCTTGTGATCGTTAGCTTAGAGCTTGGAAATGTTTTTAGTGGAACTTGGGTAAGGTAAAGGAAACATATCCTTTACTTGAGATCTTGTGGGAAATTATAAGCATGTTTAGGAGTTTAATTAGTATTATGAGTTACTGATGCAAGTTGAATTGCTATTGAAGAATATATGTTATATATGTTTAAGAGTTTCCTTGACTCGTGTTATTGTGTTGTTCTATGAATCTATGTTAAGTAAGCATGTACAAATGTTACACATGTTGTTTGTTGTGCGAGCATGTTCTACTATTATGTCTTGTTAGCATGTTACCCACTATCTTCTGTTTTACATTCGTATACTCTAAAGACACGATATGCGAAATAATTATGTAATGCTCGAGAATACTTTTCGATATGGAGTGTAGACCCGATAGGCAATTGGTTATGTGATGTCAGAGAATACTTTTCGATATGACTCGATAGGAAATTGGTTTTGAAGTGCTCGACAATACATTTCAATGTACTATTAAGACCTATTAGCTGATTCGTTATATGATGCTCGAGAATACTTTTCGATTCACCTTGATGACCTGTTAGGAGATACACTATGAAGACCCGGTTGGTGAATCTGTTATGTGATTCCTAGGAATATTTTTGATACACTGCGAAGACCCGGTAGGAAAATACGTTATGTGATGCCCGAGAGTATTTTTGATCCACTACAAAGACCTGGTAGGCGAATTCGTTATGTGATGCCCGAGAATATTTTCGATACACTACGAAGACCTGGTAAGAGAATCTGTTATATGATGCCTAGGAATATTTTTGATACACTACGAAGACCCGGTAGGAAAATACGTTATGTGATGCCTGAGAATATCTATTTAGTAAACTTTTCTGACCTTGCTGGTAACCCGGTCATAAAGAGTACCCAGGAAAGCTATCTTCATTGTTTGTCTATAATCATTGATGTGCCCTTATATACTACTAAGCTTATGCAAGCTTATACCGATCCAAACTATGAGTCATTATTGAGTTTTCGTGAACTGACCATTTCCACTGTGAATTTTCACAAGTATGTACATACAATTATGGTTGAAATATTGGAGCTAAGAGAACCGTGGACATGTGTCTTACCATTTTTACTTTATATTCTTTTTGCATTGATTGAATGATGGAGACATGTTACTATTTTACATTGATTATAATTTTCTATGATTTTGAACTGGGTACCTACCTATTTAGTATTTATAAAACATATATGAGTTTCTTTCAATAAAAGTGTTATTGAGTATGTCTCTAGGGTTTTAAAGGTCGATGGTGGCTTAGATGAGACCCTAGTTTGGGTTGGGCCTTTACAAGGTCAGTCTACATAATCTATGACTATAGGCTCTTATACAAGTTGGAAAGACCCGACTTTTAAAACATATTTAACAAGCATCTTTACTGATATGCATGATTTCAAACCGACTTACCTAAACTAAAAAATGTTTATTCCCAACCAAATAACCGTTCTAAATAAATCAAACATAAATAAATAAGAATTTCGATAGAGTTTCGAAATAAATTAAAACAGGTAAAATCTTAATCAAATGACTTATATAAAATCTCAAATAATGTGCAAAAGGAAATGACTCATGAAATAAGGAATGACTATGCAGCAGCTTCCCCTACGATCTTGCCAACTCATTTCCAATTAGCCACCTTGATACTATCCCTTCATACCTGAAGAAAAATCATAATAAGGTTGAGTATAAATATACCCAGTAAGAATCTCCGAACGAGGTACAATAGATACAGAATAGTGAAACCAACAATTAAATACATGCTTAACTAATCCAAATTTCTACGCAGCACTAACTAGATCATAAAAATGTTACACGACCGAATCAAGCACCCTTTGTCGCATTTTGAATCCTTTTCAGAACGTGGAGTTTGTCTCTAACCGGCACCCTTTGACGTATTCAAATTTCTAATAAGAACACACCATGACGGACATTCGCGCTCGCACACACCCGGCTGCTTCAAATCTTCATAATGAAGTAAGTGTTCTCCCATTATGTGACAAGGTTTAGCGCAACAAGTAGCGACAACCAGTGAGCACTCATGTACGTGGAGTTTACGTGATAAAAACACAAGGCAGGGGTGGCTGGTGTGAACACGAACAAAGGAAAGAGGCTTTAACAAAAACAAGGAGGAGAGAAAAGTGACAGACTTCAGTGTATCTCTTATATTTTATTTT
>JBBMEG010000003.1:10351869-10379058 GCA_037832605.1 Cyclanthera cordifolia
AAGAGGTTTAACAAAGGGAATGAAAAAGGTTTTCACTAGTGACCCCCCCCCCCTCCTCCCACACACACACATATATACTTTTTTTTTTGAACTCGACCCTACTTTGAATTACGTTTTAAATTGAAATAAAGTGACGAAATGAATACTTCAAAATTAAGTAGGAAAAATGAAGCCATATAGAATTTGAACTAAACTATGAAAATATTCAAACTGAAATGGTTAGTCCAAACAAAGAGATATATATATATATATATATATTTTAATTGTGCCAAAGCGACCATAGTATCAGAATCATAAAGTATTCTTCAACAACCCAACGTCCTAACAAGTCATGATGTGATCGAGGAAGACAGTACATATTCTATCAAGAAGAATATTCAATACTGTCAGCTCGATGCATCATGAAGCAAAGCCACGATGGTGTCAAGGTGTCAATGTCAAGGCTTAGTGGAGCACGACGGGGCCTCGAGCCATCCTGACGATGTCAAGGCTCGAGATGGACTTTTGACTAGCGACTCTAAGTTACGTCTGTGTGAAGCTAAAATATAAGCTCGCCAAGTTTGATGTCAATCGGACATTTGACGGACGCTCCACGCTGGCGTATGATTCCTCGCAAAAAGACATGCATTGATGGGAGACTAAAAATGGTCTAGTAGGGGAGGATGGTGTCAGCTCTCCACCACCCCTGAACCTTGTGGCCTAGGTGAGCTACCCCATGTCACATGCGAGTGTCGTTGTGTGGGCAAGCGCTTGCAAGACCAGTGTCTTGGGTGGCTTCCTTCGGGAATGAAAATTCGGGGACAATACCGAACGGCACGGGTGTGCCAACATTGCGCCCTTGCCCATGGGATAGAGGTTGGTATGTATATCGGAGTGGCGACCCGCCTTCTTGTGTTGGATTCCGCCGAATGAATGTGTGTGCGAGCATACAAGCATAACTAAGATAAGTCCGATGCTTATTCGATGGAGCATACCCGTGGCCTTGAGAACCTCACTTAACGACTCGACGTGCCACAAAGTATGGGCAATCGGAGTTTGAGACTTGAGTTCTCTTCCAAGGCTGGCCATGACGAGAATGAGATCGTGACGCCGCACGAGTCGAAGAGAGCGACCACAACATATAGCTCAGCTAGGCACCAGTGATGCATTATCATTCATTCTACATTTGATCAGTGGTTCGAGTGTTCGTGCTGCCCTCTATGTAGAATGTACTGTCCCCTACTCCTAAATTGTACTAAAAAAAATAATTATCTATATATATGCAGATCTTCCTATATTAAAAAAAAAAAAAAAAATTAAGTTTATGAATTTTTTTTCTTTTTTTTGAGAATCAATAAATGATTAAACTAAACTATCATAAAGATAAAAGATTGAGACATTAATTAAGGAAGATCTTAGTGCCTTCACTCTCCAACTATATAAGTAGGAAAACCTAATACTTATAAAAATTAGAAATGATTATTATTATATTTTATTTTTAGAAAAGCATAAAAAATTAGAAATTTGAACATTGACAATAATTTGTATATGTCTTAATGGTGGAACTATAAGTAGAAGAATAATATAATCCATAGTTTTACATAATTTAATATATTAGACACAAATTACAAAATGTATTCAATTCTTATAGATCACAATCAACTTTAAACGTACACATTATATTCATTAGTCACACCATAGATTACCAACCTATGAGAGTGTGAATTAACAATTCATACCCATCTTTAAAGAAAAAAAAATTATAGGTTTGAATTAAATAATATTTTAAACTAATAAAGTCGAAATATTAATCTTTTTGTATAATATTGATGAATATCTCATCATCTCACATTCAAAAAAATGGAACATTTCGTTCATTATCAATTAATTTTGAAATGAATGTCCATATTAGAGCTCATAAACACAACGATATAATCGATTACTTCGCAAATTAATTTTAAGATGAATGTCATACTTTCTAATACATTATAATTTATATACTTTTAAATGTTGAGAAAAATTAAAACTAGACTTAAAAATTACACTATATTACATTACATGCAATCAAGAGTAGAGACGACATCATGTATAATCTAGTAATTATGATGTTACAAATTCTAATCCATTTGCTAAATTTTTTTGTTAATTTTTTCTAAAAAAATTACCATATTTAAAAAAAAACTTCAAATTTATATTTATTTGTATTAAAATTACAATTACTAGTAGCTTCAAATTATTAAATGGTCAATTTTTTAAAATTCAAAGATTAAAATTATATAGTTCAAAGTTTGCCAACAAAAAACAAATATGGGGAGAACATGAGTAGCTCAGCAGTATTAGTGTACAATCCTATGTTGTGCTCGAATTCTCGGACCTCTAATTATTGTATTTAAAAAAAAAAAAAAAACGAAAATGGTATATTGACCTAAAAAAAAGTGCCGTTTGAAATAGTGAAAAAGTTATTAAAAAAATGATTTTATTTATATATAATTGAAGAATCTTTTGAAGGAAGCCAAAAATTGGTTCCAACGGTGCTTGCTCTTCCATTCCATAAATTCCCTTTTCTTCTTCTTCTTCTCCCTTCCTTCAAAGGGATTTTTCCCATTTTCTTCTCTGTTTTTTCTTTTTGTTACCTGTACTCTTCTTCTTTCTTCCATGGCTTTTTCTTCATTCTTCTTTCTCTGTTTTTCCCTTTCCTTCTTTCTTCTCCTTCTTCCCTCTTCTTCTTCCTCTTCAAATCTTCCTATCCTTTCCTTTGACGAAGCTTACAACCATTTATTCGGCGATGACAATCTCCTTGTTCTCAAGGATGGAAAATATGTTCATCTTCATCTAGATGAACGCACAGGTTCTCTGTTTCTCTGTTTTCTTTTTCATTGTAGATTGAACCCTTTTTTCATTTTCTCTCTCTTTTTTTTTTTTGCTGTTTTTTGATTGTGGG
This sequence comes from Cyclanthera cordifolia, assembly GCA_037832605.1. Taxonomy (NCBI): domain Eukaryota; kingdom Viridiplantae; phylum Streptophyta; class Magnoliopsida; order Cucurbitales; family Cucurbitaceae; genus Cyclanthera; species Cyclanthera cordifolia. Next base: position 10,354,790 of record JBBMEG010000003.1, read on the forward strand.
TTTGTTGTTTCAGGCGCTGGATTTGTGTCTCAGGACCTTTATCTTCATGGGTTCTTCAGTACTTCCATTAAATTTCCTGCTGATTACACTGCTGGTGTTGTGGTTGCTTTTTATGTGAGTGTACGGATTGTGGGATTCATTGGGGGGTTTTGTTTTTTTGGAAAATGGAAATGGGTTGAATCTTGATCAACTGTTATTATTATTACTTTTTTTTTTTTTTTATTCTTGAGTTTCTGATAATGATATGATGGTTTTTGACACTCTGGGTGTTTTTGCTTTGCTCTGTTTTCTGTTACTCTGTTTATCCATTTGTACTAGCTGGGGTGTTAATGGATTAGGATGTGTTATAAAACATTTTAAACTTAGCTTAATTAATGTGTGCTCATTAACCTGTCACGTTTTGTGGTTTGAGTTTGCACTCTTGTTAACTTGATAATTCTATTAAGTATGATTAAATGAATTACTTTTCTCCATTCCCTTGGAGCTCTCAAGTTCTAGATGTAAGATGTCTCCCGAATTCAGGCTTTGGAACAGGTCCGATTGCCCTCCGATGTAGGAGAGTGAAGCTCCGATCTCGGTCATAAAAAAAAATTGCTTTTAAGTGTGCTCATCTAACAAACACTTGAGTGTGTGGATTGTTCTTAGGGTTGCATATTTTAACTGTAGTTTAATTGGATGATGAACTCAACTTGTTATTTGAGTTGGTTTGGTTCGGTTTATTTATTCAAATTTTGTTAACAAATAGTGAAAGTTCGATTCACTTGAGTGATTAGTAACTCAATATAGTAATTGGGATGGCAGATGTCGAATGGCGATATGTTTGAGAACAATCATGATGAGATCGATTTCGAGTTCTTAGGGAACATCAGAGGCAAAGAATGGCGGGTTCAGACTAACATTTACGGCAATGGAAGCACGAATGTTGGTAGAGAAGAAAGATATGGCCTCTGGTTTGATCCAGCTGAAGATTTTCACCAATACAGCATTCTTTGGACTGATTCTCTCATCATGTAAGCAAATTTTTTTTACTTTCATGTCTTCTTCGATATGTTCTCTTTCTTCGTAGAATGTTCAGAATCTTTCATGTTTTGTTATGTTGTGATGTTTTGCAAATACCATAGGGTACTTTTAATTGTTTCATTTGTGTTAATTTGTTGCTGAAAGTCTCTGATTTTTTGCTCCTCCCCTCTGGTTTGATGACTGCTTTTACTTGGAAAGACAAGTAAAAGGCTTTGGAGCTCTAGAATTTGTTCTTTGTTTTGGTTTCTAAGGCGCCGTTTGATTATCATTTGATTTTTCACTTTTTTATTTTTAAAATATAAGCTTATTTTCACTCGAAGTTGAATTCTCTATAAAGGATTTCATTCCTCTTTTGAGGAAGTATATATTCTCCCTTACCAACTTTAGAAAACACGAAGCTAGATTTTTTAGGCCCCGCTTGATGATCCTTTGGTTTTCCATATTTTGTTTTTGAAGTTTAAACCTATATTTATCTAGTTTCTCTACTTATGTTTCATTTAAATTCTAACCAAATTTCATAAATCAATACACATATTTGGAAGTTTTTTTTTTAGCTTTCAAATTTTGGTTTTGTTTTTAAAAACATAGGTAAGATGTAGACATCAAAGTCATGAAAATTATGGGTTGGAGTAGTAGATGTAGGCTTAAATTTCATAGACTAAAAACAAAAAACGAAATGGTTATCAAATGAGGCATTATTTTCCAACTTTTTATTTGACTTTTAAAAACATAGGTAAGATGTACCCATGGAATTAAGAAAACCCATTGGATGAAAAAGTTCTTGCACGCTTAATTTTCAAAAAATTAAGAACATAATAATTATCAAACGGAGCCTAAACTTTCCTGTGTTTTGTTTTGATCTCTAAACTTTCAGATGTTGTGGTTATTCTTCAACTTGCCGGGTAAAAAGAATGTATTAATCTCTACTATTAACTTTATATTGATTGTGTTTAGCATAAATTTGAACCATTTAGAAACTTGGTTGATGAACTTTAACCTTTTAAGCGTTTGTTTATGTAAACATCCGCTCATTTGGTGAAAGAACCAAAACATATTTCTACATTGTGTTTTTATGAAAAGGACCAAGTTTTTTTTTTTTTTTTTTTTTTTGTCGAACTGTTGAATTTTAGAACTAAATTAGTATAATCACTCAAGTTTAAGTATAAAATAAGAATTATTCATTCCTCATTTTTACCCTACAAACAGGACACACTTTGATTTATGCGTACTTGCACTTTTCTCTTATGTATAGATTTTATGTGGATGAAGTTCCTATAAGAGAGGTGAAAAGAACAGCTTCAATGGGTGGTGAGTTTCCATCAAAGCCAATGACTTTGTATGCAACAATTTGGGATGGATCAAGCTGGGCTACCAATGGAGGCAAGTACAAGGTAAACTACAAATTCGCTCCATATATCGCGGAGTTCTCTGAATTCGTATTGCACGGTTGCGCGGTTGATCCGATCGAACAAGACATCTCCAAATGTGACCTAACTCAGAACTCCGAAGCCATCATCCAAAATGACATCACAACTGCTAAAAGAACAAAAATGGTGAGTTTTAGGAGGAAGCACTTGACATACTCATACTGCTATGATCATCTTAGATACAAGATCCCTCCCGTGGAATGTGTCGTCGATTCTCACGAAGCCGAGCGACTTCGAAAGTTCGACCCTGTAACATTTGGAAGAGGGCGGCGACATCGTGGGAAACACCGTCACTCGAGCCAGGCTGCGTTCACTTCTGCTTGAGAAGGCTGTCATTTTCTCATTGTTTTGGGTAATAATTTTATAGCTTCTTTGATTTAGATGAGTCTGTTCTTTTTTGTGTATAAAATAGATAGACTTTTGAACGAGTATTGGTTTTATTTAGGAATCAGATGTGTGTTTCTTGTGGTTGGTTTATGTATAGTTAACACCATTAAGATTATCATTGATGTTAGTTTGGTTGTTGACTTTACTTCTTTTATCTTTTAAATTTAATTATGATTTATTTTATTTATATATGTGATCGGCTTACAATTTTTTTTAGTTCAATAAAACATTGGGATTAAAGATTTGGACTCGTGATTTTTTGGCATGAACTGTCTTGACTAATTTGTGTGCATCTTGACTAATATCATGGGACTTGTCTAATCATTGACTTAATATTTTTGTGATTCTTGGTAAGTTTTTAGGATTCCAACAGATTCCAACAAAAATAAGGCGCTGATTTAAAATTTCAACCCCAATTATAAGTGTACAAAAAACCCGAAAGTTTGAGCAACGAAGACTACCTAATAAAAATAGAAAGGATTGGGTTGAGTTATAATTTTTATTAAGTAAGATTAAGATTTTACAAGTTTCTTGGATTACTTTTCGAGTTGGCCAATTTTCTACTCGTTCAACTAAAACCATCCAACCTAAAGACAATATTATAAGATGAATAAATAAGATAGGTTTCTTAGTTTATTCAAAAGAGTTTCTTAATATATTTGTGAGCAACATATACTAATAATAGGTAACTTGAACTTGAATATAATATCAATTTTTTATTATTTTTCTTTTTTGAGCTCAATTTTAGAAAAAAGAAATATAAATACTAACTCAAGAACCCAACTTAGAGACTAATATATACATCTATGGTTGAAAGCGTTAGAAAATTGACGAATCCAAAAATTATAATTGTTAAAAAAAATCTCAAATCATGTACATCCCAAACCCGAAAATTTTCAGATCCACCCCTAAACTTAAAAAAACTATCATCCAAATAAGTTATTTATTCCTTGATCAATAGAGATTCGGCAAAATTCATGTAGTTTAAATTATGAATTTGTTCAAAATTCATAATTTAATTTTGTTGAGAGTTTTACAACACAACCAGAAACAAGAAATTCAGATCAGTTATTCTGTAGGAAGAAAGAGTAAAAACACGTCACCAATAGAGCTTTTAAAGCTCATACAAGTCGCTTATAAGTTGAGTTAACATAATAATAATAATAATAATTATTATTATTATTATTTGCTGAAATACCATTAGAGAATAGTGATTGCTTTAAAAGGGTTCTTTTTTTTTTCTTTCTTCAAAGCTCCCTCTCCTTCTTCTCTATCAGTTTCACAAAGTTGCGAACAATGGCCATTCCTTCATTGGTAATAATACTTTCTGGGTGGAACTGAACTCCCTGCAACATTATTCAAATAACCAAATCAATATATAATATCTCATTTCATTTTATGTTAAAATACCATTTTGGTCACTCGACTTTGGAGTTTGTTTCATTTTTTACTCGTAGTTTTGCTATTTGTCCAATTTTAGTCACTCTAGATTTTCAGATGTCAAAATTTGGTCACTAGACTATCAGGAAAGTCCAAAAATGGTCCATTCACTTAAATGAAAAATTTCTCGCTCCTAAATTATTTCACCTCTCTTCCAAATTTCATCATTTCTCTTTCTTAATATTTTCTCTCTTTTTCTTCCTTTCTTTCATTCTGTTTCTTTTCCTTTTCCTTTTTGGTTTCATGGTAGACTATGAACTTTGAAGACAAAAAGTAACAAGTTAAAGTAGTAGACATCTATAACATGGTTTCTAATATCAAACAATTTGATGAGATGGATTGAAGCGAGAATAAAAGAAAAAGAAAGAAGAGAGAGGTGGATGGAAGAGAGATAAAACTTGTAGAAAGAGAAATGATGAAAGATTGAAAAGAGAATAATTTAGGAAGGAGAAAAAAATTCATTTAACTAAAAAGATCATTTTTTTTATTTTCTTGATAGACAAAGTATCACATTTGGACATTCGAAAGTCGAGAACCAAAATTGGACAAATAACAAAGTTTAAAGACTAAAATTGAACGTTTAAACGTCCAGGGACCAAAAATAAAACAAACCACAAAGTTGAGGGACCAAAATGATACTTTAGCCTTGATTTTACTAGTATTTTGTCACTATTCATTGGTAATGTCAATGTTTCTCCGGTTCCTATTTTTTATTCCTTTAACAGAGAAAACCGAAACACTAAGCCACTATTTATAGGTTAAAATTACAAGTTTAGTCGTTAAACACTATGAAAAAATGTCTAATTATGTTCGTGGATTTGCAAATTTGTGTGTGGTGGGTCTTTGAATGTTTTTTTATTTTGTGTCCAATGGATGCTTTGCCCTTTGTACATTTTTTTTTAACTTGCGTCCCTACTTGACAGAAAATCAAAAGCTCGGGACTTATTAAACATACAACTCAATTTTGTCTCAAACAATTCAGTTAATTTTATAAGACTTCAAATTTGATATAAATCTATTAGACAGAAAATTAAAATTCATGGACATATTAGACATTCCAAAGTTAAAGAAAATTCCTATTAAACCCAAACATGTTCAACGACTAAACTGGTAACTTTTTGTTAAGTGTACTGGAAAAGAAACATAAAAATGTGTTTATATTTGCTTCACATTTCATGCTTTTCATATTACGTTTTACTTCTTTTTTGGAGTTAAATCAGTGTTTATAACATTTAAAAACTAGCTTGAAGACTCAATGAATAAGAAGCTTTGCCTTGGAAGAATTATAAATAATATGAGGTGTTTTGGGCAATTAGTTGGAAAATTAGTCAGGGCATTTCATCATAAATAGAGGGTGGGTGTGAGTGAGGAAGACATCCAAAATATTGAGTGATTTCTTTGTGGGCTCAAGAGTATTCTCTAGAGAACGGGAGGTTTCAAGTACCTACAATTACTTGGTTAGTTTGTATTTCTTTTACCTTTTATCTTTTATATTTCAAGTTCGGATTCTTGTTCTTGTTTAGATCCTATCACTTTAATTGTTGATGGACAAAGAGAGGGAAACAGAATCTTACCTGTAAGTGTTTGTATTTCTTGTGGCGAGCGGCCATTATCAGTCCATCTTCAGTCCATGCTGTAACTTCCAGCTCGTCAGAGGGAAAAGTTTTTTTGTCAATGACCAGGCTATGATATCGACCCGCAGTGAACGGACTGATACATATTTGAAACAAAAACCGATCAGTAGTAGGCCATATGTCAATCAATCATATTCAAGAGTCTAAAAAACCAAGGTTAAGAACATACTTAGATAACCCAGATAAAAGGCCTTCTTCACCCTTCTCATCATAATAAACAGGAGAACTTTTTCCATGCACAACACCATAAGGGGAACGCACAATTTTCCCTGAGATACAATATGCTCCATAATGTCAGTAGGGTCATATCATGAAACAGAAAATAATGCCACTCTTATTTTCCACACTCAAAATGAAACAGATCGGCTCAGGCAAAAATATTAGTAGCAACCATTGTTTTAAAAGGTCTACAGAGCTTTGCCTTGGTTCAAACCCATAATGGCACGCTTGTCGGGTGTGTACTCGAGCACCTAAAGTCAATTATTTTCTCTTAACTTTTCGTCATCTTACTTTTCTTTGTATATAAAAATTTTATTTATTTAAAAAAAATTAGACATTTAAAATTCTAGGGACTAAAATGGTATTTTAATTTTTTTTTTTTTTTTTTTTCATCTCATGTTTGTCTCCGAGAGCTATTGCTCTTTAGTGAGCCTCAAGCTTTAAAAACACTGGGAGAAACAAAAGATTATCTAAAAGTGAACTTGTAATATGTAACAATAAAGTCAGATGGAAAACATTCACAAATTAAAATTTAACCTCCAAAAGCCTCTCCAATGCACTGCAAACCCATGCAGACACCAAATAAAGGAACAGTTGGTCCAAGTTCCAAAACAGTTTGCAATGAGATCCCAGAATCCTGAGGTGCACCTGCAGAAGAGGATGGGTATTATACTACAAGCAATGACAGTCTCAAGACTATTTTGAGATATTAATGATAATTTTCAATGAGCATCAAACAGATTACTTTAGAAAATCCTAACCTGGCCCAGGGGATATTAGAATTCCTCTTGGGTTTTTCCTACAAGAATAACATAAGGTTCAGTACATTACAATTCACGCAAATACAAATTAGTACACTTGATCTCTTTGAAAAAGTACGCTAAGCATGCATAGAACAGTATTACTAATACCTTCGTAATTCGTCCACAGTCAAATCATCATTTCGATAAACCTCGAAATGGCATCCCAGCTCTCCCACATACTGCAAAATATGGTCACAGTGTACAATATATTAAACTGTAGTTTTTGTTCTCAAAAGGCCTACTCATTTTTATTTTTAAACCCAAAAAAAGTTTTATATGAAACCAGAAATCGTTCTTTAAGTACCTATCTAGAGCAGCAGGTGATAAAGAAAACAGCCTAAAAAAACCAACGGGATTGTATAAAAAGCTTCAATAAACAGTACTTATTTTCTTTAAAAACTTAAACTTCTGATAAACGTAGTTTTTTTCTTAACAAAGTCAATGGTATTTACAACGTCGATGTGACACTGAAAACCATAGAAAGTGTTGCTCCAAAAAAGCATGCCAAGGTAGACCATAGAAAGTGACAATGCTAAAATCCCACATTTCAGCTATACTCTTAAACAGTTCTGGCCACCATCTTGGGGCGATGGACTTGAGGGTAGAGAAAACGAAGAAAAACAGGTGAGAAGGCTAGAGCGAACTAACTGCACAAGACTTAATCTAAATCCTTTGAAGATGTAGTTGCGGTCAAATTTATCCTAAGGTGAACTCAAAAAGAAGATATATTTTATGCGCTACTTCCAAAAGGCATTCCAAGGATAAGCCTATGGATGAGGGTGGCAATTTTACAATTCCAAGTTTCTTCTGTCATAATAGTAATTTGGAGAGATTTATTTGAGACTTGCATCAGCTTCAGAAGAAAATTCTTCTTAATTAACCAATTTCTGCGACATACAGATGGGATTTAGCAATTGTATTTCTACAATGAGACAATAAAGCATATTCATTGGTTCTGAACTTGCAAAAGGAAAAATAAGAAAAAGAATTAGCTACACTTTGAACTCTAAAAAAAAAACCCTAACCTGACAAAGATTGTAGGTAAAGCTATCATAGTTGTCAATGACAATGATTGGATTCCGAGTCTTCTTCAAATTTGAAGTCCTTACATTCGACTCAGTTGCCGAAATTGAGGCATTCAAGACAAATCTTTTTGGACTCTTGGTCACAAAGCGAATATCTACAAGAGAAGCAGCAAATAAATAAAATATGGACATTAAAATCAGACAAATACACAGGAGAAAGATAACAATGATAAAGTAATACCTGAGGGCGCAGATGGGCCAGGTACACAAGTGATCTTTGACGTTTTAGAGAACAGAGAATTTTTGGACAGACAAAGAGAAGCGGAAGAGGATGTAATAGCAACCATGTTGAGCAAGAAAATGATGGTTTCAAAAGAACTGCGTAGACAAACAACATCAAAATAATGAAAATTCATTCCATATGGCTGCCTTAATTTTCGTTCGATACAAGTTTTTCTTAGGGACGAATCGGAGTGACGAAGGGAATTTCAGTTTGATACAAGTTCAGAATCCATAAACCTTTAACAACCATTACATACAGGTTTGAAACAAAGTTTTCGAATTCTGACTCAAAAAATTTATACAAAATCAGGAAGTCATAACACAAATTAAACAATTCCATTCTTTTTCTCATTGTGATAAAACTCTCCCAGGAACTCTCACCTAAATCCTACCCCAATTCCTTGAACAATGTACACGCGCACATAAGGCACATGAAAATTAATATGGAAGCCTGTATAGCGCCATTTGCAAGCCAAGAAATCAGCAACAAAAAACCAACATTCAATTTCAAACCAAATTACAAATTCATTTCTTCTCCACATGCTCATCAATCAGATTCACAATTTAGCGCAAAACATCCATGTAAAGAAATGCAGATATCAATCAAACATCAAATTCGAGAGGGGAGAGAACCAAAACGAAAGGTATTTTCCAGATGTTAGGCAATAAACTAAAATACTCCGATCAAACAAAAAAGAGTATTTATCTGGGGTTATTAACTCGTCTTACCCAACGCCCAATCCACTACTAAACTATAAACGAAAAATGTCCCAAAATGAGAGAGTGCAGATGAAAATCTGGACTAGATAACGCGCCGCCACTGCTCGGAGGAGGTCGTACGTCTAATCTCAATGTCTACAGCCACACGACGAAGGAAAACGAACGTCGCCGAATCTCAGATTGAGTCGCACTCAAGGAAGACGCTTGCTGTAACTGAAGATATTCGCCGGAGAAGTCGACGCAGTCGCGAAAGGATTCCAGCCAGTCGCCGCCAAGCTCGTGGTTCTGCTCTTCGAATAGTTGCCGCCGGCGTTTGGCGGTCAAACACACAAAACAGATTGAAGAAAAATAAAACGGTTTTTCTGTATTTTATTTGTTTATTTTTAGGATAACTAGGGTTATCCTTTTTTTTTAATTCTTTTTTCGTATCCAGACTAGTCTGACGTAATATTATTATTAAGTAAATCGATAAGAAATTAATTTAGACTCAATTCAATTAAAATTCCCTAGCATGTATTAAAATTCCTAATTAAAATCAAAAAATCAAATATAGAAATTGGAAAAAATTTCCAAAGTAAAATCTCCATAGAAATAAAATGAAAAAAAAAAAAACAAAAAACAAAAAACAAAAAACAAAGAAACCTGGTTTTAGTTTGTTGATGATCCAATGATTTGCAGCAAATGGTGAAGGGAAAACAAACTTAAATAATAGATTTTTGGGCCTTTCTTAATTCTCTGTAAATCAATTTATAGTTCACACAAATCAAATTTATTTCCAACAACCTCATAATTGACTCACCTTTTATATATGCCACCCAATTAAACTTTTTTTTTTTTTTAATTTATTTACAATTTCAACCTCCCTTTTAATACTATACAAATTAAAATATTTATATAACTAATAAAAAAAATAATTAGTATGTGCAAAATGTGGGGAGTTAATGATTTTAGTTTGTCAATCAAGACTATTTTTATGGTAGTTTTGTGGAGCTGGTTACGTTGAGCAATTGTGGTAAATATTGGACGAAAAGTTATTGTGATAAATGTTGAGCGTCATGTGGCGACTATTTTATTATTCTTGATCACGTAAGTTAATATTTTTTTATTTCAAAATGTTCAAGATTTATCGGTGACAATAATTGACTTAGGAACAAACGTGGTTACTCAGATATCGTGCAACAAAATTTCGATTAAAAAAAAAAAAAAAAAATTGAGTTTGATTATGGGTTATTTATTTGCAATGGCCGAATTACAGCAGGAGAAAATTAAAGAGGAGCGCTTGAGAATTAACGCCAACAGAATGAAACGGCAGAGACATGCATGCAAAAAATGTTTTTTTTCTTTTTTGTTTGTTTGTTATTGAAATTAGTCATTTTCTACCCGTTTTTCTTTTTCTAAATAGTTTTTTTTTTTTTTTTTGGCCACATAATAAGTTTAGTTCTATTTGCCAAAATAATTACAGTGGAAAAATGATGTTAAACTGAAGGAAAAGAAAATCTATTTTAATGGCATTATTGTTTTTGGATAAGTTTTAAAATCATAGCCAACGGTTTTAACTCCGATTGACAAGACGTCCCGCCGTCAACACTTGAAAAAACAACTTTTAATAACTTACCAAACCTATTTGATTTGACGACCACATATTTTGATCTTCTTTTGGTAATACTTTTTTAGTATATGACATTTAGAGATAGAGAATCAAATCTTAATATTGATGCTCGACTCACTCTTTCTGAAATCTATAATATTTAAATCCTAAGTATTTGTGTACAAGAAAAAAGGTGGAAGAAAGAGTCGTGAGCTAAAATTTACATCGACGGTAGAATTTTTTTTTTCTCCAACCTCACATTTGAATCCCTTATTCTTACTTCTCTTCCAAAGAATTTTATACAAACATGACTTTGATGCAACTTCCCATTTAAATACGGTTAATTTTCGTACAACCCTTCTTTTAAATTACTTTATCTAAACATGATTTTCATATAATGAATCCATTCTTTTTCTTTCACGACGTACCATAAATTTGAAAGTTTTGCAATTATTCTCCCAAAGCTACATAGAATTATTTAGCGCATGAGCTTCAATCAAATTCCCATAAATCACAAAGTTGGAAATAATAAAACAAAGTTTTTTTTTTTTTAAATTTTACAACAGCTAGGGGCGAGAGACTTAAACCAATGACTTTTGATCATTAGACGATCAAGAATGCCGTATTGCTCATTTGGCAAAAGATAGTTAAGTTAAAACAGCTAAATAGCCAACAATTGAACGAATTTTTGGTTTGATTGAGAAAATAACCTGATTCTTTATAAACACATTATTTACTATTTTTAAATCAGAATAAATGCCTAAACTTTCAGTTTCTCAAACAATATGTAATTAGCTGTATGACTGCAATGTAGTTTATGCTTTTCTTTGCACTTTATGGAGAGCTCAGAAATTCACAGCCTCAAGATTTCTCTAATTTTCCTACCGAAGAAGAAAACCCGACAATACGAACAAGGACTTATCTTAGACAGAATAAGCTTGTATAATTTAACCAATTAATTATGACATACGAGAAAAAGGGTGTCGATTTGAAATTATGTTAACGCGTGTAGTTAATCTTAATCCATGATATAACAGAGTTATCTTTCTACATTGAGAAGTATAGAACTGATAATGTATTCCACACATCAGAGAGAAGATCCAATTCCTGATAACTCAAAAGGTTAGCTTTTTTTTCCTGTTTTGATCCATTCCGACTTTAAGAACCTCTGTTAAAGAAGATGATAAGTAAGATCCAAAGTTTCATTAGAAATGAGTTTCCCATCTAACCAATATTTTTATAGGACAACAAAAATAAAAGGAATGAACCTGTTCTCCTTTTTGCAGTAGTGCTAGTGTGCGACAATCATCTGTCTTTGAATGTTGCCGCTCGGCGCTCTCTACATTTTGCTTCGAACTCGTTTAAGTCTGCAGCCTGCCTGCTTTTCTTTTTCTTCAGCTTTTAAATGATGCATCTTTCTCTCCCTAGACTTGGGATCCTGCATTTTGGGCCTGCACATTCTCACTATGCTCCTCCTGTTGCTGTTGCTGCTCTTGTTGTTCTTCGTTCGTCACTTTACCACTCCCATTTCCATCTACTCCTCCATTGCATTCTTGTCTTTGAGGTTTTTCTTCGGATTTTTCTCCTGGAGAGGTGCCTGTATTGTGATCGGATTTCGTCGAACCATTTTCCTCCTCTGCAAGGGAACTTGCCTCGACTGTGAGCTGTTGAGGAGATGGAGCACTGGAAGAACCTGGAGGAAGAAATACTCCAGTGCCTGGAACAGGGAGACGAGGTGGAGGATGCCTTGTATGTGCAGCGGGCCATGGAGATGGACCAGTCGGGATCGGCATGGGAGGGAAAGGCATAGGTTGTGGTGCTACAGAAGGGACAATTATGGGTGGGACGCCATTTGGTGGTGGAATTTGGGAACGAATGGTTGGCACTGGTAGCACCCCGGTCGACAGCATAGGGTAATGCTTCTGTCCCAGGGAAAGACGAGAGTTTGGCGATCTAGCAGATGGAGGGCCCCAACTAGAAAATTGACCAACATTGAAAGATGATGTGCGTAGCCCATCAGCTCTTTTTGGTAGAGATTTGGTCAAGGTAACAAGTATCCGTTGCTTGCGAATAGCGGGAATTGCATGCTTAGCAAAACCTGCCGCTTTTCCTTGCACCACAAGAAGGGTTCTGTGTTTACAAAGTGAAAAAAGCAGTACATGTCAAGAAAGAGATGAACAACATAAGAAAGCAAAAACAAACAGTAAACTGGCTATCAGGAACAGCAGGACCAACAACAACCAAAAGCAACAATAGTCAGTAAAGTAAGATGTTGCTACCGCCAAAACAGCGTACATATCAAGAACAGGATGAAATGAAATTCAGAGAAGTATTGAGCTGAAGAATAAAAAAGGGTCAAATATAAATTTGGACTCAAGGTTCGAAGAAAGTTAGAGTTTAGTACCTATGGTTTAAAATTCTAGAATTTAGTTCCTATGATTTGAAAAAATATAAAATTTAATCCCTATAGTTTGAAGAAATATAGAATTTAGTCTCTATGATTTGAAAAAAATAGAATTTAATCTCTATAGTTTAATAAAACATAAAAAGTAGTTCAAGTTATTCGTAAATCATAGGCAATTAAAATACGTAGATGTAACTTCTAATGTATGAGCGATACGGTGTTTGTCATCAATTACTTATCTCACACTTTCATTATTAAAGACATAAATAACTAACTTTTACGTATTTTATTCATACACAATTACGAATGCATAGACTATTTTTTAGATTTTATCAAATCTTAAAGGACTAAATTTTAAATTTCTCCAAACCATATGGATTGAAATCTAGATTTTTAAGTCATGGAGACTAAACTCTAACTTTCTTCCAACCATAGGGACCAAATTTATATTTACCCATAAAATAATTACCCGGGGGTAAGAGCCAGTGTCTCTGCTCCTCTATAGCTGCCAGAATGGTCTGAACCAATTACTCTACCAAATGTCATTTCACATTCAGTCAAAAGGAGGACACTAACGGGCCTCCCAAACCATGATGGCCAGACATAAGGCTGAGAATGATCACCCTGAGAATATTAACCACTACGAATATTAGTCTAGAACATACACTACTAATTCAAACCTGTCAAAAACACAAATGCGATTAGCAGACCTCATTATAAAAGTCAATGATGCAGGAATCTGGCTTCACTGCCATTACTTGCTCCTCAACCAAGCGATCAATAAGATCTTGAAGCAATGAGGGGATAGATTCTATTCTTCTATCTGTAAAATTCACCAAAAATGATCTAAAATACAACATCAACATATCTTTCTATTGCTATATAGCTCAACAACTAAATGTAGAAATTGCAATCACAAATGAAAGATAATGGTAAATGCCTTTTGAGAGCCTTGAAGAATTGTCATCACTATAAGGAGCATCTGCAATTGGAAAGCCCAGTTGGATCATTTCTCTCCCATGACCTTTCATTGGTCTTTTCGAGACTACATATGTCGGACCTGATTTTCGATAAAAGCAAAATATTAAACTATTCAGTTTATCCAGTGTAACACTTAAATTCCTATCAATAAAAATGTTTTTGTTTCATATAAAAAGAAAGTTTATTCTTAACCAAATTATATAATATAAAATATAATTTCAGCTTCATATATCATTCATTAGAACATTTGTAGGGTATTAAGATAGCAAAGTGGTTTGTCACATTTTCCAGAAAAAGGGAAAAACAAAAGTGAGCACAAGGATATCATGCACTGGAATTTGGAAGGACAAGGGAATTGCAATCAATTGTTGGTTTGATTGGGAAACAACCCTTGTTTTTTTGAGAAAAAGAGAAACAACCTTAATCTTCTATAAAATGGTATGAACACCTAAGCTAGTGGCGTCGCATACCAAACCAATAAGAAATTAGTTATATGATTATGATCTAATGCTGGTGCTACTCTTTCCACTCCATATAGATCTTATAAAATTTCAATTTTCACATGCACTAATGTCAACTTGTCTAATTTTACCTAGTGAAAGAAAACAACAAGGTTCTTATTTAACCCTTTCAAACATTGTAAGTTACAAGGAATATGACGAGAATTTTTTTTTTCAAACATGAATTCATAATTTATATACCAGAAAAATCGTGATCTAGAAGAGCCTTTTTAAATCTTATGTCATTCTAGATAATAGTAGTTCTCATGTAAGAACATAGTTCTTATTATTTTTATCCTTGTTGCTTTTGACGAAATGGTTATTCCATTGAGCATATGAAATATTACAAGAGATTGGATAAAATCCAAGAGCCCAAAAATGGAGTTACCAAAAAGTCATCTAAAAATGTCTCCAGGGGGTGGCGCAGAAGTTGAAGTCTTGAGCTTTGGAGGTATGCTCCCCTCAAGATCTTAGGTTCGAGACCTATCTGCGACATTAATTTATAGACATCTCCCATCTCTTCATTCCTTTGATATCTCCAGGTGCCTAGTCTATGGAAAGGCGTGGTTACCCCGAGTATCGTGAAACGCAGCTTCAATTTTCCAATTTCAGAAAAAAAAAGTCATCCAAAAATAGGAGGAAAATAAATAAACTTTTCGAACATGGATGATGCTGTTGATGGTATTTCTCAGTCATACTTGTCCATGAAGGTCAACATCTCATGTCCTGCTGTCTACTAGTTGGTCAATTCACATGGTTGGATTTGGAACTCATCTTAGTTAGGATT
This sequence comes from Cyclanthera cordifolia, assembly GCA_037832605.1. Lineage (NCBI taxonomy): Eukaryota > Viridiplantae > Streptophyta > Magnoliopsida > Cucurbitales > Cucurbitaceae > Cyclanthera > Cyclanthera cordifolia. The sequence goes on from JBBMEG010000003.1 coordinate 10,370,007, forward strand.
AGCACCATTGAACTTGAGATCCTTTAAGAAAATAGGATTTGAAGATGAAATCCTTGGGTTTAGCAGATATCAAGTATAAGGGTTGACATTTGGAGATATCAATTCTAACCAAAGGCATGAAAAAAAAAAGTCAATTCTCTATGGGGGGTAAAACAGAGGGTCAGAGAAGTGGTGAACAAGGATATGTAGAAAAAGGCGGTAGCTTCGAAGGGAAGGTGACAATGATATCCTTTAGAAGTGGCAAAATACGTCATACTCGAAAAAGGTTGGAAGAACTCCTAACAAATGCAAATATATTAAAGAGAAGAAGAAGAAGACGTTCACAAGAATAGATTGGGAGAAAATTGTTGACCAAATTGGGTATCATGACAACTGATAAGCTATACGGGAAATCTAGAAAAGAGATCTGACTGCTAAATCCCTTCTAGTTGACATGTGAAAACTCAGAGATGGCCAACTTATTTGCAATGTGAAGACCTACAAAAATGATCACCAATCTAGTAAAATTGCTCCTAAAGGGTAATTACAAAAAAAAAAACTTCGTAACTAAGGCTCAAAGAGAAGCATGGATCAAAGAAGAGCCCAAATATCACCTGAAAATCTCTCCACCCTCTAAAAATTTCATTATTCTCAGCACAAAGACCTCATAAAATAGCTAACAACCACACTTTCCACAAGAACTCCCTCTTCTTACGAAAGGGGGAGAAAAAACAACTTTAATCGTCTCCCTATGACCTTTCGGTCCCGCAAACTATAGGTCAAACACCTCAAAAAAAAAAATTTGCACCTCAAAAGCCTTCTCGCAACCCCATAGAAGGTGATTAACACGTCGGACCCATGAAAGAGGCAATCTCCCTCACAGTCACAGCCCTGTCTAAGATATTAATCTTGCCATGAATAACTTGCCATATAATAATTGTAACCTTTTTTGGAATTGTACCTAAAGAGGAGGACAGCTATTTCACAAATTGTTCTATTTCTACAAGATGAACTTCGCACTTTGGAAGACAGTGATAATAATGAAGAAAAAAAAAATCTTCAATTAAACTATTGCATACATCACTTGAATATATATATATTGTACCATCACAAGAAAAGACAAATAAAAATAATATTCTAAAAACGTATATAATACAGATCATAACATGGACTATTTATGAGATTTAATCATACTGTAGGGACTAAACTGTAACTATCAAAATTATATGGACTAAATTCTAACTTTTTCCTAACCATATGAGCCAAATTTGTAATTTAATATTTCTTTTGATAACCTCTTTAAAAAGAAGATGACCAATTTTCTTAAAGTGGCATAAATAAAGTCAAGAGTTAAACAGAACAATACTTGCCTTGAAATTGCCCTCTCTTCCCAGAAGCCCTCAAATCATTCACTAATGAAAGGAACTTTGAAACTTCAGCATCATCCAATAAAGTTTCATATGATTTCAATCCATCCATCACATTAACCTGAATTGGAAAAATAAAAAAATAAAAAATCGAATAATATGAACTCAATCAGTCTACCTCCTCAAGCTAAATAAAAAACACTTCTTCCTTCACATAATCACACAATAACGAATCCAAGAATCAAATCCAAGATAAAACAAACAATTGTACCGTCTTTCCATCAATTATCTCATCGGCAACAAAGGTTCTCGGAGTCATGGCAGCATACTGCTTTTCATTGCGGCTTTGAATAGATTCCTTATCTGGGAAAGAGTCAGTCGATAACATAACTATAATGATGCCCATTTTTTTTAGTAAAAATGTAATTTCGATAATTTGATTACAGCAAGTATGATAAAGCAGCGTAATCAAAATTAATTTTGAACTATGATACAGTTCGTGATTTCTAACTATAAGTCTACATCATACAATATGATTAAGGAGAAAGTACTCACCCCTATGAGTAGAAGAACTTCCATCATCAATAGGTTCAACTTGAGATTCTTTATTACTTGCAAGGTCTTCTAAATTTTCAGCAGGCTTCGGTATGCTATCATTTTGGTCCTTCCCGATAGTATCTAGCCAACAAACAAGTTTGTCCAAATTGAAACATTGTCTTAGATTTGAAAACTTAAGTTATATGAAGATTATTATTTAAGTTTTGAGCATTATCGTTAAGGTAGGCCTATTCTGTTTACGGATAAAACCTCTAACAAGTAACAGCTATCTCTGCATTCTGAAGTTGCTTGCTCCTTAACAAAACGGTTTCACTACTTGTCAAATGGACATAGGTAGCAGACACATCATTAGAGAATCACGTAAATTTGTGTTGTTCTTTCTTCTATATTCTTTAGTAGACGTAATTTAGTCAGAACACAACCTTATGGGCAATGTATAGACAATCTTATCCATCCCTCCTACTTTCATATTTGATTTTAATCCAAAAGATTTTTACCGTTATAAACCCATAAAAATATAAACATTAGGCACAACTAAATCAAGGCATTAAAATGTTATATAAAGTGAAAAAAGCTTACACATATATCATATAATCAACATATAAATCCCTATTTGTTAAATTGTCTTAATCAGTGCACAACAGGGCAATGCATTAAACAGTCAACACCAAATTTTTTTTTTTTTTTTATATAATAACTACCCTTTGTTTAAGAGAAAAATGAAAAAATACACTACTAATAATTACTAAAAGACTTAGTCACTAGGGTCTAGAGAGAAACTTGAATCTAATGAGAGACTACACAACATCTGGATAGCTCTACTTCCCATAAAATATTTTATTGTTTATTTCACCCTTAAGACCCAAAAAAATGGCACACTCTCTTTTTATTTCACCCTTAAGACCCAAAGTATTCCAAAGAAGATGATCAAGATTCTTGACATCCAACCTGCAAAGAATACAACATCAAAGAACTATCAAAGAGGACATCCTTTACACTGCCATATCCAAAATATTCACCACTCATGCGAAATCTACTAGATTTTTTTTTCACCTTTTTCGGGATTTTCACCTTTCAAACCGAGGAAAACACAAAGCTCCCCATCATCAACTTATGAAAGGGGTTAACAAGATAGAAAAAGTAAGACTTGCAAGAATAGACCTGCAGGCTTGGACACCACAAACGAGAATCTCTCATATAGGAACACTCTCAATATCCCCAATCAAATACAAAAGGTGAACAGCCTCCAAACGACAGGGCCTCCATCATAGACTAATACTTCATTAACGTCAAATGGTAGATGTTGGGAAAAACCAGACAGAAGGGTCTTATCCCCACCCATTTGTCTACTCGGAAAAAAGTAGAATTGTCGTCCCCCAACTAGAAGACCAAGAAGCAGGAAAAGAAAAATTATTCAACTACAATGCCCTTCAAAAGTTTAGTGTCATGAACTTCCAAAGTTGTGTATCTATTAAGCCCTTAAATTGCAAAAGAGCTAAATTGAATTGGTCCTATACTTTCAATGTACAAGGTCCTCTTAGACATAGTCCATGGAGCAAACTTTTAATTTAGCCGAAAGTAAGATTCACACAATTAAGACCAATAGTTAGCCCGATATGTGTGTGCCTATGGGCCATGACATTTGGTTCGAATCTTCCATTCCGAATTGTTGGTGAACTCAAAATTAAGCCAAAAGTAAGATTCACACAATTAAGAATTGATACTGGAGCTAAAAAATAAGTTACCTTTTTTATCCTCGGCTGAGCTTGAATCTTTATCGTTCAATTTTTCATCCTTCCCCATTGCCTTATTTTCCTCACACATATTACTTACTTGCTCCACCTTCCTAGAGCCTACAAAACTAGAAGAATTACCATCGTTACAAGAATCAGCAGAAGCGACCATCTCTTCCTTGACAGTGGTTTCAACACGATGGCCCTGTTGTTGATACTGCTGCTTAAACCCTGGCCCAGGTCTCCTATACAACTTCGGCCCTACTTTCACAGGATCAATATACCTCTGCTGCCTCCTCGAGGTTACCTGTTGAAGGCCATAAATTACTTCTGCCACTGAAAAGTACTGCTGCATATGAAGAACCGGCGTCCAATTACACCGCCGTTGCTGTATACACCCAATGACAGCATCGTATTCCCCAGGCTCTCCCACGGCACGCATATGATGGCAAAGGGCATCAATGATCGCATTCGAAGCAGCAAATTCGCCTCGCAACCAAGAGATAAATCCATCACGCTCATCAGGAAACCATTGACGAGGGTGGTGCTGATGCATCTCAGCACCCCCACCACCACTCACCACAACTCCGCCGCTGCTCTGAAACGGAACTTTATCCGATACACCAACATTTCCCGATGGCATTGCCATGAGAATCCTCTAACCAGAAAAAACACTAAAACCGCATATACAGTAGTATGTCCTCAAATCTGAAATCCAATCAAAAGCAGTACAAATGAATGTATTAAAAAACAAACTAAAAACACAGTCCAAATGTTAAATTAGAGGTCACAAACTCAAATGCCGCAAGAATTGCTTAAAATCAAAGCTACCCATCAATCATCAACATAATTCAACAATGTAGAAACGAAAAAAACATCAATCCAACTAGGTTATAATCTTGTTATTTTTCATGCATATTCAACCGATCAAAGGAAATTACCTGAAGCAATAAATTAAGAAGCTAAATTCTGGGAAATCAATAACGAGGTACAGGAGAATTTAGGTGGCGATGGAGCCCAATTATATGAGATCTGCAAATAGGGGTTTGAGAAAAAGCTCTTTTAAGAGTCTGTGCTTAAAAATAACGCACAGGGAATTAAGATCTAGGGTTTGGAAAGTGAAAAACTGTGGATTGTTATAATGAACACGAATGTACATTAAATGGTTTCTCTCTCACACTGCTGAAGAAAAAGAAAAAAGAAAACTGAGAATCGAAAGGGGACCAGTGAAAGAGTCAAGAGATACTCTCAAGTTCTTCAGTTCAAAAGGGTATTTTGGTAACCCAAATATAGAGTTCTCAATTTATTGCTTTTGAAGTTCCGAGATTTTAGCTATCTTTTTTAATTCAAAGTAATTTAATTAAATATATTTTTTAAATATCAATTTATCCTTAATAAATCTAAAGATATCTAATTCAAAATTAGATTTGATTTTATCTATATTTAAATTTTATTATATTTCGAAATTACATCATTAATCAGATACAATTATTTCTAATTAATTTTGAGATTCTCTAATCATATCAGATAAAAAATTTTCTAATTAATTTTGAGATTCTCTAATCATCTTTCATAATTTCAACTCACTTCATTCAATGTTATTATCCCACACTCACAAAATCATCTACTTTCTATCATGCTAACTACCATGTACTCTCTATATTTATGCTTGCAAACTCTTCGACTAATTGGTAAGAAAATCATATTTACTTGTCTAAAGTGTTGAAGATCTCAAATATCCCACATCGGTAAGTCCTCTAACCGCATATAACACAAGGTGGACTACTCCTTATTGCCAATTAGTTTTGAGATGAATGTCACACTTTCTAACACAAATGGTCTACATTTTGTGTGTTTACTAATCTCTGACTTTTTTTTTAGGTTATAATATTAGAGGTTGGGAATCATACCACAAATCGAGTAGATGCTAGTGTATCACTAGCCTATGCTTGCTTTGGCGACATTTGTTTTGTTTTGCAAACAATTTTTATTAATTGTAAATATCAAGTATTAAATACAATATATTGTATTACAAATACCATAAATGATCAGTTGGATGTTAGTTTTATTAAATACAATGTTGCTTGTATTAATGTAAGTATTAGTTTAATGTAGGTTAAAAATATCATTTTGGTTAATAGACTTTTATATTGTTCTAATTTGGTCTATATACTTTTAAAATTTTAATTTTAGTCCTTTGACTTTCAAGTTTGTTTCTTTTTTGTCAATAAAAATTCAAAAGTTTAATTTTAGTCTTAAAATTTAGTAGAAGTTTAAAATTGATACTTCTGACAAATTTAAAATTAATATTTAATGAAATATGTTCAATAATGTTAATAATTTATTACATGTAAAGAAAATATGTGAACATATTTCTAAACTTTATAGAGAAAGATGATATATATTTTAAGAAAAATTAACAAAAAAGAAAATCTAATAAGAACCAAAATTTAACATTTTTTTTTTAAGTCTAGATACTAAATTTGAACTTTCTGTAGTTTAGAAATCAAGATGAGACGAGTTTGAAAGTTCATACACCAAAATAAAACAAACTTGAAAGTTTAGGAGATTAAAAGTGTACGATCCAAAATGGAACAAAGACGAAAGTCTATGAACCAAAATAATATTTTAACCCTGTATTTAATCGTAAATACAATATATTAACGTCAATGTTAATTTAGTATATAATATGGATTAAATGCAATATTATTTCCAATGATAGTAATATATAGCATTTCAATATATTATATATATTAATAAAAAAAAATTCATATATACACCTAAGGATTGGTGGCGCAGTACTTTTATTGTTTGGTGTTAATACAGTTCAACGTTTCAATCTTAAAAATCGGTATCGGTATTTAACTCTCAATTTACTTAAGAGCAATAATGCAACTCTAAGTAGGATTTGTGATCCTTCTCTCCCTAATTTGTACTAAACAAAATAACTTTTTTATATACTTAAAGTGTCTAATACAGTAAACATAGTTTCTTCTCAAATGATAGATGGACGATAAACATTTTGGTCTTCTACTTTGATCTTTATTCTATTTTGATCTCTAAATTTTTAAGTTTGTTTCATTTTAGTCTCTAAATTTTTATAAGTTTAGATTTAGTTCTTATACTTTAATAAAATTTTAAATTTGTCTTTATTATATGAAGTTCATAGACAAATATGATATGTTTTTAAGAAAAGAAATATTTGACAAATTTAACCCTTTTTTTTCTTTTTTGAATCTAGAGACTAAAATTGAACTTTTAAAAGTTTAGAGATAAAAGTGAAACAAATTTAAAAGTCGACAGATCAAAATGAAACAAACTTGAAAGTTTTGGAATTAAAATAGAACAAAAATGAAAGTTTAGGACCAAAATAGTATTTTAACCCAGAAAAAACACACACACAATCTATGAATAAAATTTGATGTTCTAATTTTCATACTTAACTCAGATTTATTCTACTTTAAAAATCTACTAATTGAATTAAATGAATCTAAAGACATGTCTTAAAGTAATTTTTAATGTAAATTTATAAGATTAATTAAGTCACATATATATATATATATATATTTAAAATCTACTCATCAAATAATGTTTAAGAGTTGGTTAAACATCAAATTTATCTTACTAAAGCGAAAGTTTATTAATTATGAGATGCCATTAAAATAAATAAAATTAATTATTTTTAATGCCATAAAATTCATGTATTTCACACTGTTGAAGATACAAAATTGGAATGAAGGAGTAGTTGTGGTATTATTCATTTAGTTTGCATGAAAAAGGTTGGCAAAATCAAATTATTTCATTTTTGCATGACCTTCTTCTGGTTTTCATTAATTTATAAATAGCCCCAAACCTAATATTAAAAATTGCAATCTAAACCTTTATTATTATTATTTTTTTGTCCTTTTGCCTTGTGAAATTTGGAAATGGAAGGAGGAAGGAGCTCTAATGATCTACCAAAAGCATTTTTTATTTTGCATAACATTCCACCAGTCAATCAATTTGACCATTGGGTCTAAATCTTTTCTCTAATCTTATTATTATTTATTTTAATTTTCTCTTTATTAATTATTTATTTTCCTCTTTGCCAAGATTATAAATTAATTAATGTATGTGTGGTTGTTTTACCTAATTGTTTACACTAACTATTATATTTTCTTTAATAGAGTATTCCTCCAACAAGTGATGACCCAATAGAACATTTGGTTTCTACTTATGGACATGTAAGTGAATGACATTAATTTAATTAATTTAATTAATTAAAGTTTAGCTTACTTTATTATTATTATTTTTTTAATTTTGTTTTTGATGTGCAGGCTGTTGATGCAATTTTAACAAGCCTTTTAAATTTTGGTGGGAGATTAGGTGGTCTTTATATTAACCTAAATAATGAAGGTTATCTTCAAATTCATTATCCTCGACGTGCATGGAATGCTAATTTATTTCCACAGTTATTGCGTAAGTTATATATATATATATTATTCATAAGTTTATTGGTTAATTAATATATTATTTTGGTTCATATATTCTCAGTTTTATTTGATTTTAGTTTTAAATGAGATTTAATGAAGGAAATTTGGAATTTGTATGTTGTTGGCTCGTACATAATGTCACTAAAATATACTTCTTTTGTGATTAGAATTGGTTCTTGTTAATAATTTATTGCTAATATTTCTCAAAAAAAAAAAAAAACTTTGATATTTAAAATTTAGAAAGATATTTCCATTTTATAAATTATTATCGAAACAATTTTGATTAAGATTAATTTTAAAGTTATCATAGAGTTTTTTTTTTTTTTGTGCGAATTAGAAAGATACTTCATTAGACATGCAAGAAGCACGCTATCAAAATATTAAAAGATAACTGTAAAGGTTAGTGGTACGTTGGTTTCAACCCCACGAGTATTTGTAATCCACTTCTCCAATTTGTACTAAAAAAAATAAAATAAAAGATAAATTACAAGTAAAGATATTAGTGAAAAATAATGAAAACTCTCTAACTTAGAGATATGGTACAAGAAACTATGACCGTTAAATTATGAGACATACACTAATATTGTTTTTTTGCACTACGAAGACTCGAACGACTGATCCAATAGAGGTTAATGTATCAATGTCAGTTGGGCTATGTTCGCTTTAGCCATACACTAATACAGTTAAACAATGGTTAATTTTAAGTTTTATTAAAATTGGAAAAATTGAAATTAGAGGTTTAAAATATAAGAAAAAAAAAAAGAAAACATAAAACCAAAATGATATATTTTAAAAGTTTGATGTGTTATTTATTTTTATTTTATTTTTTTTGTTAATTCTAAAACTAGAAGGTACAACTTTTAATGTCCTAAATTTAATGTTTTAATACGATCATATGATATTATGAATGCAGGTGATGCATTTAACGAAATGAGGGTTCCAC
>JBBMEG010000003.1:10386508-10414733 GCA_037832605.1 Cyclanthera cordifolia
GGACTTCTAAAACCAGAGAGTATGTCCCCAACTTTCACTTGTGTCTAATAGGTCCTTGAAAATTTCAAACTCTGTAAAAGTTAATAGATCTATCCTATATAAATTAAATTTTTTTTGTTCGTCCTCTTCCTGATATACACTGCTTTTTTCACCTTGTAAAATACAGAACCCTGCTTATGGTGCAAGGAAAATCTGCAGATTTTGCCAAGCATGCACTTCCTGCCATCCGCAAGCAACGGATACTTGTTACCTTCGCCAAATCACTACCGAAAAGAGCTGCGCCAGCTGATGCGCAACGCGCATCTTCGAATGCCAGTCCATTTTCCAGTTGGGGCCCTCCATCTTCCAGATCACCCAACCCTCGTCTCTCCTCGGTACACAAGCATTACGCTACGGTTCCATCGACAGGGGTGCTACCTATGGCATCCATTCGTTCCCAAATGCCACCACCAAGCGGGATCCCACCAATAATTGTTCCTCCTGTAGTAGCACCACCAAATATGGCGTACCCACCTCCCGTGCCGATCCCAACTGGCCCATCTGCATGGACTGCTGCACATTCAAGGCATCCTCCGCCTCGTCTCCCTGTTCCGGGCACTGGAGTATTCCTTCCTCCAGGTTCTTCCAGTGCTCCATCTCCTCAACAGGTACCAAACTCTGCTGTCGAGACGAGTTCCCCAGCAGAAAAGGAAAATGGCTCGGAAGGCCTCCTACCGAAATCTGAAGCAAAACCTGACAGACAAGAATGCAATGGAAGCATGGATGGAAGTGGGAGTGGTAAAGTGAAAGAGGAAGAGGAAGAAGAAAATGCAGGAGGTGGAGAAGTTTAAAATTATTTTAAGAGGAGCAAAATATAGAGCGCGGCAACATTCAAAGGCTGATCAGATTATTTTCACACACACTTAGACGTTACTTACACTGCCACTACTACTAGGACCCTTTACTTCATTCCTTTTTTTTGTTGCCATCAAAAATTATTTGGTTAGATGGGAAAACTCTTTCCCAATGCAACTTTTCATCTTTTCTTTAATAGAGATTTCAAAAGCCAAAATCTCCTCTTTCTTCTTCTTTCTTTCTTCTCTTTCTTCTTCTTTCTTTCCTCTCTTGCTTCTTCTTCTTTCTTTCTTTCTTTCTCTCTCTCTTTATTATTATTATTTTTTAATACTGTTGACATAAAAAAAAAAAAACTAACCTTTTAGGGCCTTTGGAGTTAGGGTGAGAATGATTATTTGGGTTTGAAATGAAGTTAATAGTGTACAAAAATTATTGCGCCTCTTTATAAGGCAAATAATGAATATGTTGGACAAGATACTGACTACGATAACGAAAAGTGGTGAAGACCAGAGAATGAATATGAATATATAATGATTATAAGCCAACGAGTGCAATGCTTTAATGATATTAGTATAGAATTGATGATAAAAAAGTTACGTATTTGAATTTTTCTCTCTTATTTTGTTAACTAAAAATAAATAAATAATAATAATAATGATGATTATGAAGAATGATGATTATGAAAAATGATGGTTAGGGAAATTTATGTGTAGTTTTTCAAATTTCAATGTACAAAGTTTAGGAGTTAGGTTGTCAACCTTGATAATTAAGAAATTAAAAAAAAAATAATAATAAAAAAAATATATATATATATATATTTATTTATTTATTTATATTTATGCCCCTCAGAATTTTATTTACACAATATATGTCCATAAATTTGGCATGAATGTACATAAATTTGGCATTAATATAAATAGAATGTTTATGCACATAAATATTTAGGCAAAAATAAATGCTGCTATAAATTTTTTTTTAAGCTAGTAAATTGTTGAACTTGAATAACAAAAATTTGTTACTATTTTTATGTGAATAATAATTTATTGGCATAAATCAATAATTATCCGCCAAGTTTTATGAGTTTTTTTTCTGCTTAAATAATTTCAGTTTTCAATTTTAATATTTTTTAGTTTGTATTACAATTACTGCCTCTCATTCATAAACACACTTGTTATCAGTTAAATTATTGTTTTTGTCAACTAGATTTAATGTTTAAATTTCTTTTTATTAAAAGATATATTTAACACTATATTCCAGTATTTATATTTTAAACTCTATTTATAGTTTCTTTTATAATGTAGTAATGATAGAAATATTAATGACAATAAGAACCATAATTAAAAAGTTAATTGTTTATTACTCAAAAAAAAAAAAGAAAAAAAAAAGAGTTCATTGTTTATGAACATAAAATTTTAGATTCGAATTTCCTACTTTAAAAATTGTGAAATTATAAAAACAAAATATATTAATTAACTTTAATTTCAGTACCTATATAAAAATGAATATCTTTGGTAAGTTTGTAACACCACAATCTTTCATCATTTGTATTATAATTTTTTATAAGATTTATGTAACATCATTTTTTTTCTTCATTCAAAAGAAGAGTATTCATCCAATATATTTAATTAATTTTATTGTTTTGTTTGTTCTCTTGATTCAACAAACATTAACTTACATATTGATTAACTACTAATCTACTTAATCACTAATGTATATTGTGCCTACACGTGACAATCACTAATTTATTTATTATTATTTTTAATTTTTCTGTATTTACCATGTTAATTAACACTTTAAACCACAATATATTTTGTATATAGTAATATCAAATAATAGTTTCAACCAAATAAGAATCACCAAAGGATCATAAGAATGGAATTTGGTTGGAAAAAAAAAAAAAAACTTAACTAAAAAACATTATGGTAACACAACATGTTTTAAACATTGAGGTGACAAACTTGCATGAAGGAGTAGTTGGTTGGTACAATTAACTTTATTTTGTGATAGCTTTGTGAACCACATGACTTTTTTTTAGTTTATTCCATTCATTATAAATAGCTCCAACCTCAAATTAAAATATTACCTTCAACCCCACAACTCAATATTTTGCCTTTCTTTTTTCTTCTGATCATGGTGTATTCAGATTCAAGTTCAAATTCAGATTCAGATTCAAATTCTACATTTTCAGTTCCATCTGCAAATTCAGATTCATCACATGCATCTGAAGATCGTCAAAGAGATGTTCCTCCTCGAGCATATTTTATTTTTGATAATTTTTCCTTTGTATTCTTCAATTCCTTACTTTAGCGAATTTTCTTTATTTTTACTCGTTTTACAAGTTTTGTCAGGAACCCATATAAGTAACTTAAGGTCACCACTCATATTTTGTTTGATAACTATTAAATTTATTATTTTTGAAAATAGTGATCTATAAATACAATTTTATTTACTCGGTATAGTACATGTGTTTTCAAGAACCAAACTCAGTTTTGAAAACATAAAAATAATAATTTTCACAAATTTACCTTTTCACGTAGAGAGACAAAAAAAAATATGATCGTGAGAAATCTTAATTTTTAAAAGTTTTTTTTTTAAGCATGTGTATGAATACTACTTTTATGTATGAATTTTTGTGTGTTTTGTTATATAATTTGTATGTGTATGTTCAAAATCAAATCAAATCATATTTTAGTTTTTTTTTTTGGAATATAACTACAAACTCAAAGGGAGACAAAATTAATTATTGTTGAATATCAAGGTAAGATTTAAATACTAAAAAGAAAGATTAAGATTGTAATCAATCCAACCTTAAAAACTTAAATTAAGATTTATTCTAAATTTAATTTCTAAAATCACATTATTCATATTCTATCTGCAGGGGCCCTTATCAATAGAAGGCATTTGTCATACCTATAGTCATGTGAGTGAACTCTATATATATATATATATAATAAGAATGAAATTTTATTTATTTATTAACTAGATATTAAAGGTTTAATTGTCATTTAAACTCACATTTCAACTCCCTAATTAATTTTTATAATTTCAGCAAAAAGAAAATTTTAAAATTGATATTTATATGACTCCACACTCTATAAATACAAAAAATATTTCCACATTTTACCATACTTTTTTAGTAAATTAAAACATTGTATCAAAATTATCAACATTATTTAACTAATTTCGTTTATTACTAAAAAGAAGATGAATAAATTGAACGTAAAATAAAATAATAAAAAAAGAATATGAAGATATTTAAAGAATAATTAAGTTATTATAATATTAAGTTGCGGCGGCGCAGGCAGTTGAAAGAATTTTGGAAAGCAACGTATGGGCAGGAGGTCGTTTGGGTGGAATATATATTATTTTGGATAACGATAATTGCATCAGAATTAGCCCTCAAGCCGCACTTTCTTTCCATAATGTTAATCATCCAAATTCATTTCCAAATTTAATGCGTAAGTTTTATTATTATTATTATTATTTATCAAATTAATTATAACACTAAATAAAATTAATGCATGCATGCAGGTGAGGTATTTACAAGAGGCTCTGCTCAAGAAGATGCAATTGTTCTGCATCAAAGTATAGCAACTTTGCACAATAATGATATTCCAGGAAGAATTCGAACAATAGGTACCTATATATATTTACTCATTAATTTACTCTTTAATTTACAATAATTAAATCTCATATATCATCATATGTTTCTAATTAATATATATATAAAAGGATTATCAATAAAAGGATTATCAACGTGCATTTTCATTTTTTTTTTCATTTTTTTCACCCACGCACCTACGCACGCGCGCACACGCACACGCACACGCACTTTACAATATAAAAAAACAAACATAATTAAATCATTCAATATAAAAAAAAAAACATAATTAAATCATCATAAATAAAGATCACACACAATAGATTGATTAAATTAAATAGCACACCAAAAGTTGAGATAGTAAAAATATAAAACAAAATATTCAAAAAAAAAAAAAAAAATTAAAAGAGCTATTACTAAATTAATATTGCATCTTTCTAAACACCCTATTAAAACTTTCAAACAAACGAGTTATTACTAAACACTCAAAATAATTTCTCTATAAAATCTCAACCAAACACCCCTTGAGTTTTTCCTACAAAATTTATTTTATTTTTATCTCGTGTGTTATATATATAATTTTGCTCCTACCTCAAAATTTCTTGTCGCAGATGTGTATATCATAGAGATTAAATTAATAACATCAATAATAACACGGACAGGTTATAAACTTGGTGAACACGAAGATGATGTACAACTACACGACATTCGTTATTGTGTAGAACACGAAGTCAATCGCCGTGATGGTGTAATATTTGTGGTAACATGATATAAATTAACTCAAATAAAATTTATTTTTCTAATGCTAAAATTAAAATTAATCACGTTTTTTTTTTTTTTTTTGTTGATTGGATTTAGATTAGTAACTTTCCAGAATTTCATTTTCTTACTGAAACAGTCGAAAATTTCGTACGAGGTACTACTTAATTTAGAACGTTTAATTTATATTTTTTTATTAGACTTATTATTCATTATTTTATTGAAATAGTTGCACTATTTAATTTACATGGTTTATTATTCATCCGTTTGTACATTATGATAGTTGAATTACGTACGTTAATATTATTTATTTTTTGATATATAATTTAAAAAGTGAAATTTTAATTTTATTAATTGGTTAATGTTTTGTCCAGTTCCCATTCATCAGCCAACTCCAAATGAAGTCGTATCAATCATGTGTCGAGAAATAGAAATAAAGTGGGATATGGATTGACTTCATAATTAATTCTCCATTTCATTTCCTTTTTATTACAATAAACATGTTGGACTCATTTTGATTTTGATTTTGATTTTTTTTTTTTTTTTTTGAGCTGCTTCATCTAATTGTTTATTGCCACTAATCCTTTTTTATATTATACATGTGGATACTTGGGGTCCATTAATTATCTTAGTTTTCAACAAATTAATAAAAATCATTTATAAAATTTTAGATAATGTAGTTTATGAACTCTTCTCATACTATAATTTATAAATATAGGCAAAATTTTTGTATTTCATTAATACATTTTAATACTTTACTATAATTATTCATTGATAATGTTATAAATGCTCACTAACATTGGTATGATGATAAAATATATAATAATATTCATTAGTATTAATTATATAATTTGTTATTTTTTAAAGTGACTATAACTATAATTAATATCAATTATAGGAATAATGTAATATTTGTTTAGTGTACGATCATAAAACTTTAAGATTATAAGTAAGAATATACATGTCAATTACTGCTAGGCTCAACTTGCTTTTATAAAAATAATGAATGTGACAATAAATTTATATGTAGTTGAAATCTTTGCTTCCTAATTTGGTTTTCGGGGGCATTTATTATTTGAGCTCGACTTCAATTGGCAAACAAATTGTGGTAGTGTTTTTATGATGTTTAGGAGAAATAGAAAACTAGATATTGAATAAGTTAGAATTTGAGGGCATGAGAGAAAACAGCTAACCTAGAATTTGAGGGTATGAGAGAAGATAACAAACCTAACACAAACAAAAACATGAGCAAAATATGTATGACCTAAGTTGATTTAAGGGGTGGATTACTAAAGTACACTGACATGTCCTTCAGTCAAAAGACTTGTAATGGAACGCAATAACACAATTAGCACTTTTGCTTAAGAAAAACACTCTGAACAGTATTTTTATTGCTAGGGCTTATAATCAAAGTTTTTGAATTCAACCGTTGATAGACCTCTTAGACATAATCACATACTCATCAATTTAACTATAACTCTGGTTAACAAATTTAATGAAAATTAAACAACTCATTTTAAATAATTTAGGAATATATCTTGATGCCATTGTAAATGGAATCAAGATGAGATTAGACCCAAAGAGTACATATCTCGAAAGCCCTAGACCCGAAGAGAATTTTTGTGAGTATCGAACTAGAGAACTCCGAGAGAACATACTTTGAAAAGCATTACGCTTTAATCTTAAAAAATATTATCACCTTCAATTGAGAATTCTTGTACAAAGATGGGTTCTTCACAACAAATAAATAAATTATTCTTATGATAATCGTAACCAAGAGATGACAGAAGCAAACAACAATTACAAAACTAAAGATTTTTTGAAAATAACTCAACAAAGCTTTAAATTACACCATAAACAATGGTGTTTTTTTTTTTTTTGGTTCCATTGAAATGAGAAATTGGAACCTTTTTATCTTAAAAAATAGTAGTTGGGTAATAATTGTTAATAAAAGTGTTTTATATTAAAGATAAATCAAAAGTGTCCGTTAATTATATGCTTTATTCCGTTCCTGTAAGCAAAAGAAATAGTTCCTCGTCGGTAATTGCTCCCATTTCCATTGCTCTTTCTAATGAACTCAACCCTTCGCCGTCTTTGATTGATGGTCGTGCACCTCTGCAAATAAAGTAATAAGAAGTAAAATCTAAAATAATAAAATTGTATAAGCATCACTGTCATCGATGTAATTGACAAATAATATATGCAAAACATACACACAAGATTTACACCTTTGTGCTTGGTTCATATTAGTTTCAAATATTTTTGTAAGTGTAATCATTAATGATTTTATTCTGTTCTTGCTTTTATTTTTTATTCTTTTTAGTATCGAGTCTTTTCTCTCCTATAAGACATGTTTGGTGTGGTGGGAAAGGATGGGAAGAGAATCATTTGATCCACTGAGTTACATCTCATTAATCATTAATTTACTCTTACTTTCCTTCTTTTATTCTTCCCTTCCCTTCCGACCCTAGTCAAACACTGATTTTACTATGTTATCCTTCAGATTTTTTTTTATGTCATTGAGATGCATGTATTTTATTCCCACTAAAACTGAGATGGTTTTCAGAGTCATGTCCTTGAGCTGCAGACAGTAGATTCTTGAGGTGCCGAACAAAGAGGACGAGTATAAAAAATAGAGTTATTGTGGAGATCCGTGATTGAGCTTCTATCGAACTAGCAGTGTGCTGCAGTAAAGACGTTCGGACTGGCAATGTACTAAGGTAAGGGAAGTTGGCAGGAAAAGAGCTAGTACTTTTCGTTCCTTTCTCGTTCTAAAAACTCAAACAATTATACAAACCTAAAGAACAGATCTTGTTCAAATAAAGTCATTTGCTCTTGTATTATTTAGGGTCAAACCTCCGAAAGGACATTGTTTTTTTTCTTTTTTTTAAATTTATTAGCAACCAGCAAACGAAGAAAACAACCTAAACTTGTCCTCACTAAGCGTGGAGGCCCTTTGTGGGGAACTAAGTCATTTCACCAAAAAGAATCAGTGTCCCTTAAGATAGAGGAACTATAGAAGGTCTCGGCACAAAAGAATTAGAACAAGCACGGGCTAATCAGACATTTGGATGAGCTAGGATACTTGATGAGTACTCCGATAGTAAAATAACTTCGTGTTTTGGTAGTATCATTTCTCTCTCAATTGAAGAACAAATTCAAAAGTGACATGGTAGGCAAGGTCATCAACAAAAACAAAACATAAAAATTGTAATAATAAAACTAGTTTAAGAAAGGGAAAGAGAACAGATGATACCTTCTAAGTAGAAACTTAGCCAACGTGTTGTTATTCTGGGAAATGCATTGGTGTAAAGGCGTCCTTCCATGAGCGTCACGTACATTAATATCGGCACCAAATTGCAATAACAGTTCAAGCATAACGCGGTTGTCATTTTGACATGCAACGTGCAATAATGAGCAACCTTGAAGATTGTTTCTTGACTCATTAGAATCCCAATCTCTTCCACACGATGATGGATTATGTGATTCTTGATTACTTCCCGAGGGTTCCTCGTCCAAATGCAGGCTTGAACCGACACTGACCACATGATCAAAAGTTGTGTTGACAATTGATACTGCTGAAACTGCAATGAGGCTGTAAGCTTCTCGCAAGTCATTTGTTTTGACAGCTTCCCAGATACTTTTTGTATAAAAATTATTGCCAGATGCTTCACTATCTTTGACCACAAACCGTTTCTCTACGTACTATTTATGGAACAGAAGCTAAATGTCACACATAAATGACAAAACTAGTGAAAAAGAACTAAGAGCTTCATGTGAGAAAAGTACGAAAATACATACATATCTCAAGAAAAAGGCATCATCATGTAGACGGAACAGAAAAAAAAATGATGCGATCTTCTAGAATAGTGGCTAGTTATAATTGGTATGAATTAATAATGTGGAAGATATGCTACTTGATTGAATCGAAAAGCAGAATGCGATTACAAGAAAAACAAAAGATAACTCAATCGATTCAAGAGGGGCCGGTAGACTGCTTTATTGCCAAAATGAAAACATAAATCTATCCCTTGAAACACAAAGCTCAAAGACACAATTGTACCTATCGAATAGATTATGTTCAAGGTAAAACACAATACTGATATATGCGCCATTCTCTTTCAACAAGAGCAATAGCTCAATCAGCATGAGTTGGCATGAGTTATTCGAATCCCCCAATTGTTGTTGAACCCCAAACAAAAAAATTGTGCCCTCCCCTAACAGACTAACTGCACCACGTGTTCCAGTTCCACTACCGACTTGTCGGATGGACTTTTTCCTTACTATCCCACCTAGAGTAGGAATTCACAATTGGGGCCTCACAATATTGTGGGGTTGCTCTCAAGGAGTTATGAACAAAAAAAAAAATATCTATATATATACACACACACATGTGTATATATATATATAATAAATTTAAAATAGGAGATGAAATCAGACCTTGTATATTATAGAGAAAATGTGAAAAATGCGGAGGATAAATGACTTCTACCTTAGCCTGAATGTATCTCTCCCTATGTTGTATGGCATCCTTGGGACTTGGTTTCGTAATTGAAGTGGCTACAGCATGTTGTGTACTGTCGCTGCAAAAGTTTTTGCTTTTAGAATTCAGTTGCAAATGAAAAGTTGATTCCATAGGCCACATTTGATAACCATTTTGTCTTTTTGTTTTGGTTTTTAAAATTTAAGCCTATAACTACTATTACTCCAAACATATGATTTTCATTATTTTGATATCTACCCCTTGTATTTTAAAAAACATACCAAAATTTGAAAGTTAAAAAAAAGAACTCTCAAATACTTGTTTTGATTTATGAAATTTAATTAGAATTCACCTACGTAAGAAATGATGAAACTTTATGCAGATATTTAGAGTAAATACAAGCTTAAATTTCAAAAAGAAAAAACAAAAAATCAAATGGTTATCAAACAGGGCAATAACAATTTGATTTCATGCTTTTGGTTTTTGAAATTTAAACTTGATTTCAAGCAAATTCTCTACAAAAAGTTTCATATACGTTAAGAAGGAATTGAAACCCTAAACAAATTCCAAAAACCAAAACAAGTTTTTTACAAAGTTGTAGGGTTAATTTTCAAAAACCAAAAACAAAATGATTATCAATGGCATAAATATGTCATGCTTGAGAAAAATGATGTGATCTAAACATTTCTTGATCCCAATTTCTCAAACCATCAGTAGGAACAAGAATCCTCAACTTGAAACTTCACTATTTCAATATGAGCTTATTTTAACAAAAAATTTATGATTTTATTGATCATGATAGATGAAGGAAAAAAGGAATATATGAATACCTTAATCATTACATACATAATGCAAAAATATTTAACCAGAAGCTAAGCACAACCGCATTACAATAAAAGTGAGAAAAAGAGTTTGCAAGGGCATGATATGACTCAATAGAAAAGGGCAATACTATAGGCATAGTAGTTTGTTAAGTGTTACTGAACAATAATTGTAATAAATAGAATGATTGGGAATTATTAGGCTTCGAGGCTGGTAGACATTACGGTAGTGGTTTGATATTGAGTGCGCAAAAGAGAAGAGAGAACAAGTACCTCGAACTATTTAAGAGCTGTATCCCCTTACCTTTTAATCTATCAAGTCTTATTATGCAGTTCTGACATTAATTTGACATATTCCAGACTGGCTTTCTAGGAGGTAATAATTATCTATCATCAAAATCTACAACTTATTTCAATTCAATTGACGCGTATGTAATATTCCCTCAAGCCAAATAGAATATTTCACAACTTTTTGAATCAGAGGACTTTTGAAGAATGTATCCACAGTCGACTCTTAAATATTCCTATACTTGCTACTGCCAACAAAGCTGGCTGATTATGTGGATTATATTCTTTACATAGTTCAATAAACTACTACTAAATTGCATACTAGCTGTTTCCTAATCAGTAAGCTGCCTGTAAATTAATGTAAATATCAACTACCTTGAGAATAAGAGAAACTGTAGGAATTATTTTGCTATACTATGTAAGATTATACGAACAGTAAAATTTTGAAAGATACTTGCTTAAAAGACCAATACGACTCAAGTATTACCTTCCAATGTCTACAGTAAGCAATTCCTCCCAAATAGAGTTACAATAAGCATTGCCCAAGTTCTTGAACAAGTCCAGTATAGAAGGCTCCCAAACTTTGACATCTAATATTATGGATCTCACCTGCATGAACAAGAAAATAAGCTCATGGTTTTTCTTTTCACTAGATAAGGTTAATATTTTCCTCACGAATAATGGTTGTCAACTCTTAATATCATTGGCTATAGATCCCATTAAAGAAAAAGTATTACATCTGAATATATTTGTTGCTTTGGAGACATTCCTTCAATTCTCTTATTTTGATATAATTTTGTCACTAATTGCTAATTTTTTAAAACTAGAACGTTTTCATTTTTTGAGAGAAAGTCATTAGATTAATCGATTTTGACCTCTTAAATCACATAATTCAAGTGCTTGCAGTTAAATTCATTCTTATACTTCATAATAGACAAAGGAACCTCAACTCCCGCCTCAACTCTCGGTGGAAAAGTGTCATGTTACTTACGTATTTATTTATTTATATAGCAGCAACCTTGTTTTTAGAAAAGAGACTAGGAGTTTCTCCTCTCACGCAACCCTATTAGTATTAACCTAATAACCTGTATAGAAAAGTAAATAACAAACAATAACAGCAAAAACAAAAGTAGCTTCAATTTATGTAGGAATAAATTAATGACAATTTCACTTTCACTGTTTATTACTTAAGTGCTGCATTCTCATTTCCTACGAGTTTTACAAATGTTTCTGGTGAGTATCCCAAGTTCCTCTCCATACGTTAATCACCAATATTATATCAACCAACAGTTTCTTGTATATATTGGGCACACGACTTTCAATACATTATTCCCATAGTAGTGGAACAATAACATTTCTGTCATAAACATGTTCCAAACTTTAGAATTCAAATATAATATTACATTAAATTATTAAGCAATATTTTAAAAGACTAAAGAAACGTGTCTTAGGATAAAAACCCAACTCACTAGCACAGAAATCAAAATCCATGAAGATAACCGCTAACGAGAATGAGCTTGATTTGAATACCTTCGAAATATGGACACCAAGATTACGGTGCACACCAGAGCATTCTATGCATAATAAAATGCCAAGGTTTAGAGATGCCCATTCAGGTTCTGGAGTGGCACACTCTGCACATAGATCATTTCCAGGGATTTCTCTTAGTATCTTAGAAACAGAATCTACTTGGCTGCCATCTTCTAATCTTTTTTGATGTTGTGTCTGAACATTATACTTATTAAAATTGTTTTTATCACTCTCAGGTTGTTTTGGCTCCAGGAATGGCTGCAGAAAATTCAAATGGCTATATCATAAGTATCTTTGCTTTTATCTATTGTCACTTACACACACACATACAAAACAGCTACAGAGGACCAACCTGTTGAAGAAAATAAGAACTGAAGAGAGATGCAATAGCCCCTGTGATTTTATTGACCCAATCCTTCCTATCTGCCTCATTCTCCGCCTAGCCCAAAGAACAAAAAGTATCAACAAAAATTATGTTGAACAAAATGATCGTATTTGCATTGATTAATTAAGAGAGCATTAATTATTTAAAATAAAATCATTGCTCCAAGGGTTTAGGGTAGTCTGTCCATTAAATCAAGAACAAGACTTTTCATTAATGTAATGAAAAGGCCAATGCTCAAAAGATGAGAACTGGGGAGTGAGAAAAAAGAAAAAAAAATAAAAAAATAAATATATATATAAAATTTTAAACATTCTCCTTAATAGTATCGGTGGCTTAGCAGATTTTAACCCCTCCAAACTTAGAAACAGTACAGGATTGAGCTCATCTAAACGGATTTTTTGCTTACTATTTTAAACCCCTTTTTTCTTAGCTCCTTTGTACTTTTTCATGTGCCTTCTTCCTTTCTTTTTCTTCATTTATATAGCATTTGCACTTTCTTTTAACTTTTTGTAAATATTTTTTATATCTTTAATTCTTTTTACCTTCTCTTCCTTTTCTTTATTTCTTTTAGTTGTACTTCTTCCTACCCTTTTTCGCTACGTTTCTTTTATATATATATACACACACGCAATATCATTTGTATTCTTTTTGCTTCTTTTTTTATATTTTCATTTCTTTCTTTATATTGAACGCACTCTTTTTTTCATTATTTATCATTATTTTTTATATTATGCATATGTAAAAAATATATATTTGAAAATATATAGAAAACTAATTTTACACTTGTATTGTTTTTGTAAAAAAAAATTAAATTAAAGGATATTTTTCTATTCTTACACTTATATTGTTTTTTTATAAATATTTTTAAGAATAATTTCTATATTCTTTCTATATGTCTCAATTATTATAAATAATAAACTATATTTGTTGTACAAAATTATATCTACAAAATATTTACAATTTAAATATATTTTAAATGTTATCAAAGTAGTTTTTTTATAGTTATCAAATAAATTTTAATATTCAATTTTAGAACAAGCTATAATATTATATTTTGAGAATTCAAGAACATATTAGATATTGGATTAAAAGTTCAAAAATTCATAAATTTAGGGGCAGAAAGTCAAACTATTGACATTTGAAGATAACTTTTTTTTTTCTATATTTATAAAACATACACAGAAAATCACAACAGAAGGGCTGTTTGTGATTTTCTGAGTACAATTGACCTCCCAAAGTAATTAAAATCTGGCACCCCAAATTAAGTTTTCTGGAACCACCCCTAGATATTAACACATTATTCTTCAACAATTTTCTTCCTAGAGGAGGAACTAGCAGATAGGAAGGCCAAACTAGGAAGTGCAAATCATGGCTACATGCATTCTTGGTTAGAGGAACAAAATGTTAGAAAGATATATTGTTAAGAAAGCAAAAAAACTAGAATGAATAACATAATGCGAAGGCTTAAAAAAGTACACCAGGATGGCTAAGTCAACTACTTACCTGCAAAGTGAAGGTCTTAGAGGGAGAAATTATCCTAAAGCAAAGTCGTAGATCTAAGTCTTCTGCATCCAATTTTATTGTAGATGTATGTAGATTAACTGTAGAACAACGCAAAATTTCTTCATTGAGTGATGATGTCCTATTGTGCCTTGATCGAAATCTTCCAAAAACACTGTTGTTGTGTTCATCTGGACGATTGAAACTATGAGATTGAGGGCCCTGAAGGAATTATTACACACATAAGTTTTACCAAAATCCAGAGGTCAGATCTCAAGGATTTATTTACTTCTAATTATTCATATTTCTATCACCGTGCTACAAATACTACTCATACACAAAGGAAATGCTCGAGTATAAGGTTTCCACCTAGGAAGAAAGTAAACTATAATAAAAAGGCAATTTGAATGTGTAAGAATCCCTAAAATAATATATTAGAAAGTGAGGACATCTATCTCAAAACCAATTGGCTATGAGCAGAGTAGCTCACCTTATCTTATAAATGTGTTGAAGAATCCTCACCTTTCCAATGTGAAATAAGTGTCACATGGTGAGTATCTTCAACATGGCCCCTCAAGATAGCGTCATTTTTGGGAAAGTCATCTTAAATTATATCCGAATTTTTGAATCGAAATAATACCCGCTTTGACTTACTCGCTTGGGTCGGATCCAACTCTTGGGATCATCAAATACCCGCTCAAGTCTTTACACAATTGGGTGGGATCCTCGAAGTTTCGGGGGACTAATAAACCCACATTGTGGTCTGATACCATATTAGAAAATTTGGGCATCCATCTCAAAATCAATTGACTATGAGGGAGTAGCCCACATATCATATAAATGTGTCGAAGAATCCTCACATTTCTAATGTGGCCATCATATAAATGTGTCGAAGAATCCCCACCTTTCCAATATGGAACAAATGGCCACAAGGTGAGTATCTTCAATCTAATATTTTACATAATCCACATTAACCTTTCAAGCAAAAATAATAGGATACAACAACTTCACACCAGCAGCCAAAAATAAGAGAACGCTTTAATTAAATACAAATACTGGAGGAATCACCATCAAACATGTCGTAAAATTTCATGATTAAGCACAAAAGCAAAAACAAAGAGGTTTTATACCCCTTGAAATTTGAGCTTCATATATGATATGAATCCCATGGGAAATTGATGTCCAAAATATTGACTTCCATTAGAAAAGCTTATCCATTCTTTTTTTTTCTTAATTCACAACAACTTGTATTCTTTTTTAAATATAAAAGCAAACTCATTGATGTATGAGAGAGAGAGAGAAGAAGAAAAAAAGGCCCCAAACAAAAGGAATTACAAAAGACATCTCCAGTTGGTCACAAATGAAGGCACGAAGTGCATTCACAATGGACCTTTGGGGCTTAAGAATGAAGCACAGAAAATTTTAGGTTTGTTTTGGTGAAGCGCTCATATATATAGAAACAGAAATTCCACTAAAAATTCAATCATGAAATTTTTTCTCAGTTGCTGCCTTGCTGGAAGTCAAGGTATTGAAAGTGCTATATTTTAAATTGCTTTAAAGAGAAGATCCCTTGCAAGTCTACCAATGTAACAACTAAACATACCACATATTTGCTTGCCTTGTTCTTATAATAATAAAGAGCACCTTGACTGTCAAGTACAAAAAATATCCTTTTCCAATCTCCCCTCAAAGCTGAAGATCGTTTCAAGAGATACCCTTGTTTTATTGTTCGAACCTACAGATACAACGATAACAAAAAGAATAGTTAAGCGATATTGCTCTCGGACATGAAATCATTATAAGTTATTCTGGTCTCATAAAAATCCTCCGAACATAAAGGACGAAGTAAACACAAAATGCTTCAAAAGCAACAGCCGACAGGCATTTGTCAGTTATTTAATGTACTTTATAAGTACATGTTTTTTTTTCTTTTTTATTGATAAGATAGGAAAATTATATTGATGTTCATTGTCTATGTGAAAAATAAAATAAAAGGAACAATTCTCTATTCTATGAATGAGAGCAGTTTGTTTTTAAATAGAAGAAATAGAAACGGTTGAACTATGTTAAATTACCAATCAGCCTAAAAGCTTAAATTTAATTATGTCAACTAAAAGCACTTCTTCTCACTTGTAGACTTGAAACTTCTATCCGGTCATTCATGTTTATGGCAACTTCTCAAGGTTTTCCTTTGCATCAACTTGTCACAAAAAATAGACTTTGTCATGGCGATCTTCAAGTGGAAATGTATATGCAACAACGACCAAGGTTTGTTGGTCGGAGGGAGAGCGATAAAGTGTGTCGCCTTAGTAAATCTATGTATGGATTGAAACAAAATCCCATGATTTGAAAATTTTAGTCAAGCACTTGAGCAGTTTGAAATATAATCAAATCACTTTGCTTTTTTATCGACGTGTAGATTTTATTCTACTCGTTGTATATCTTGATGATATTGTAATCACTAGAAGTAATACACCATGAATATTGTCTTTAAAATGATTCCTCCAAAGTCAATTCTCCGGGGAATTGTCAAAATATTTCATGGGAAATGAAGTCATGACTCATGAGAAGCAAGAAGGGTAGATTTATGTCACAGAGAAAATATGTACTTGATTTGATATAAGATTGGTTGGAAAGTTGAACTATCTCATTTGGTTAACATTTTGTGTTAGTTTACGTCTTTACCTACTGTGGATCATTGGGTTACAGGACAATAATTGCTATATTATTTGAAGGATGCACCTGGATGTGGAATCTTGAATAAAGATTAGTCATATGAAGATGGAGTGTTATTAAGACGTTGATAGGGCAGGATCAAGAGAAGAAAAAAAATCAACTTTGGCTATTGTGTTTTTGTTGCAGGTAATTTGATGTCATGGAAAGTAAGAAACAAAATATAGTCTCGCGATCAAGTGTTTAATCAGAAAGTGTTAATCAGAAAATAGAGCTATGGCGCAATTTGTGAGTGAAATAATGTGGGTACATCAACTCGGGATTGAATTAGGCTTCGATATCACAACTCCAACCAAGTTTGGGTGTGTCAACCAAGTTACCATTCATATTACATCCAACCTAGTATTTCATGAGAAAATTAAGCATATTAAAATTGATTGGCATTGTGTTAGTAAGAAAATATAGATTTGGTGTCTACTAGATATTAAAGACTTGATAGAAATTACTATATATTTTCAGAAAAGCTTTAAATGAAGTTAGGTACTAATGGTCATGTGAAGAAATGAATGAAAAAACACCACTTTCTTGTAAGGATAACAAAACATTTCAGGCGTTGGGTAAACGAATGGGAATGTCAAAAACATGGAAGAAAAACTACGTTCTTTACCTTCCCATTCCCAATGGAATTAGGAGCTGCTTCAACATTTTTGTAGGAGCTAATACCACAACCCTGAATGCCATCAGAAATCAGAGAACGATCTGAACTTTCGGAAGCATGCAGATTGTCCAGCTGTGCTTGTGTCCTGAATTCCTGAATCCTTTTTGCAAGTTTATCTTGTTCAATGTTCGCCAGTTCTTTAGATTGTTGTGCATATGTTAGAACCTTAAACAACACAAGACAAAAAAAATTACGAGGAAAAAGGCAATTCACTAGTGGAAGATTGAGTATCTTTTCCATATTAGGTGGACATGGCTTATATTTGGAATATTTTATCCTCTCTTTTTTTGAAATTTATTTGGAAATATTTTCAATACTACTACAGCACATAAATCTTCTATCAAATGCTATTATTTCTTAGCTATGCAGCAAGGATTAGAGTTATGTAGAACCTACTAAATAAAATAATAAAAATGATGGTCAAGTGGTTATATATGAATTGACAAAGTACAGAAGTTGGATTTAACAACCATAAAAAAGAATACTTGATGCAGAAACATGCCAGATAACCAAATGAAATATTATTGCTCCAATCTAGGAGCCGTTCTATCATCTCAAATGTCCCACCAAGGACAGTATGAACTAGATGATTCCGTTAATAATTTCTTCTGTCTCTAATTATATTGATCAGTGGCACAAGTTCTTCACACCAGAATTTCAAAGCTTCGAAAATATAAAAGAATACCTGATGAATGAATGGTTCCATCTGGCCAAATAACTCATAGCCCTAACTCATGAACAAATAAACACTGCTTAGACCACATAATGGTAAAACACTCATTCATAAAATATAAATATCATAATATAATTTAAAAAGCATACTAGCTTAAAATATCTCAAATGAGCATCCATCAGTGCACTTATAGACTCTAAGAACTCGTGCTTCTTCTTTGCTTCAACATTCGTAAGCACATTCACCTACCAACCTCAAAACAATAAAAAAGTTAGTCACTAAAAAACATAAAAATATCAGTACAGCTAAAAGCAATTTAATAGTTAACCTACTAGATTGAAGCGGCTTTTCTCGAAAGCTGACTTCGAATTCAGAAGGTCCTGAAATAACACTCTGCGGTCATCAATAAATTACTGCACAAATATTATATAGAAGAAAATAGACATTCATTCACCAAGGACCAATAGAAACTCCAACAAAGGAAAAGGGAAGATACAATGACAAGACAACATCCAAAAATAATTGAGCAAATTTCATTGTTTTCATAGTTCGGCTTGACCAAGCATTAACAACTCCACAAAGTCCTATGACAATTTCTTAGATTCAGTTCTTTATACAGCTTTATACTAGTGCAAATGCTTGCAGCCATTTATGGGTTACAACCTAGCTATGCTTTTACCTTTTTTCCTTTGAAGCAAAACATCCATAGATATTGGTGATCACCTTTAAAGCTATGGGTGAACATTTTGATGGTTGAGTTAACATTTCTACTCAGGCCTTGATTAGGCCCCTTTTCCAATGAGTGAGTTAGGTAACCTTAGTAGAGTTACTTAGTAGTTAGTTAGAGTTAGTTAGGCTAAGTGCCTATATAAGCACTAGCTTGGATCTCATTAGGTAGCCAAATTGTAATGACTGAAGGATTAGGCCTTGAGCGAGGAGAATGAGAAGGTCTCTAAGCAGTAAGCATTACTATTTGAAATTGTTGATGCCAAGACGAGATTGAGGGTTCGAGCCCAGTAGACACAATTGAAATGCGCTTCATTTGGTTGCATGCACTCTAATAAGTGGTCCGTTATACTCCTTCGCCCATATGAAGGAATATGGACCATCAACTCGCCTTGTTCACCTAACATCACCACTACTCCTTCGTTGTCGCTGCCTCCTCCTTTGGTCATTGGCCAGCGCACCAAATTTTTTAATTGTTTCTTTTCTTTTTTTCTTTTTTTGTTATTTCTTTTGTAATAATCACTTTCAGGACAAGATGAATCTTTGGGGGTTGGGTAATGTTAGACCCATTAACCCCTTGAGTTAGTTTACCTTAATAGAGTTACTTATTAGTTAGTTAAAGTTAGTAAGACTAAGTGTCTATATAAGCGTTGCTTGGGTCTCACTTAGGTACGCAATTGCATTGCCTAAAGGGTTGCCTTAGATGAGGAGGTTGGAAAGATCTCTAAAGTCATAGGATCAATCCCCCACCCTGTTGTTGAGCTCAAAAAAATATCAATATAGCAAACATACCTCTTCACATTCTGCAACGATGTCCCCACGCGTGTTCTTTTTCAATGACACAAACTTTTCTCGGGCCTACCAATGAAGTTATGTTTCAAATGAAATTTAGACCACCTAAGAAAATGTACATTTAAATATAATATGCATATACTTGAGGTTTAGGTTCAGGTTTAGGTTCCATTTCCCTCTGTTGATAAAATTTCTCCTATTAACAGGTTTCGGTTTATGAAAAGCACCAATTATAACAATTTTCAATGACATGTCCCAATAATCAATTCTTATTGTGAATGTAATGCAGCACCTGATCATACTCATGCATAGATTTATCAAAGCGTTGGCGTGAGTCCTGAAAAGGTAAAAGGATAAAAAAAAACTTGGTAAATTCACAATTACATTCCCAATGAGAATAGATAGGCCTCAATTCAGTAGTTTTATGAGAAGTATACAACAAACAAATCTAGAGCTATGCTCAAGTTCCTCAAATGCCTATATATGAAGGATGTATGATAGGGAGATGGTTTTCTTTCCCTATTTTTATGAATAATCAAACTTTCATCAATAAAAGTAAAATTTTTAAAAAAATAAATAAATAAATAAATAAAATAAAATTATGAGAAAAAAAAAAACCCCCACAAAAGATGGAGGCAACCTAAGCTTGGATACGAGCAAGTCTCCAACCCTTATAGAAGAAAGCTAGAAAACATTTTTCCAAGAGTAGAAATGCTTTTGGATTTTTTTTTTATTTTTTTTTTTGGACAAGATAATAAAGATTTTAAGGGGAAGACCTTGAGTAATGGCCAAGGGGAAGACCTAGATATGCAGCTAAGGTGTTCAACCTGCCGAAGACCTTCCAACTTGTTAAAGATGCTCAAGTGTTCAACTTGGAATGGTAGTAGTAAACACCCATGATGGAGCTGATTCGTCCTCAATTTTTTAGGATAACACTAACATTTGAGAACAGCAAAAGAAAAAACTAGATGACTAAAAGCAAGGAAAGCTAACCCCGCCCAAGAAATAAGCTTATTGATAATATCCACCACCAAGATAAATAATAAAAATAATAAGAGAAAGAAGATGTTGTTTTTTAATACCTCAGGCAATCAAATTTTTCCTCTATGTCGTATACTCATACCTCATAAAAAGACGACTTAGATAATGACACTAGTTATCATCCTTCTTATAGAACTTACCCTTACTCCTTGTAAATCTTTGTTCAGGAACTGCATCAACCGATCCATTAATACATGCTCAACCTGCAAAATTATTCATAAATGAATATGAAAAATTACAAAAAGAAGTCCATAAGAGCGATGATTGTCTTAAATGCTTAGGTCAATCAGATACATTTGTACTTTTTTTCCCTTATTGCACAAGTCGAAAAGTAGTCAACCTTAAACTCTTTTACCCCAGTACTATAAAAATAAATAAATAAGAACTTTTGAACAGCCCATGAAAAGGATCTAAAATAACCTGGGAACGTAATAGTTCTTTGTAGGTAGCAAGTTCACGAAATGCTGTGATAAACTTTGATATAACTGGACCTGGAACAAATTGATCAGGCAGAGAACAAGTCATGCTTAGCCTTACACTTGGAGGTTTCTTTTAAAAATAAAACAAAGAAAAAAAAACGCACATTCAGCCTCTTTCAAAACAAGTTAGAATCGTATTTGCCTACTATCACTACAGAACCTTGCTGTCAAATTGTTTATTGAACTACCATGTATAAACTTCCCTCGAGGCAAGAAAAATGAGTAGAACAAATGAGAACCATTTTTATCTGAATAAGAAATAAAACTCTCGAATCATGATAAATCGCCAATCAACTCATAAATTTAAGTGAATAGGTTGATGTAAAATTTATTATATCAGTCAACACTCCCTTCATTTAGGGGTTTGGAAATTTGAAAAATCTCCAACAAGTGATATTAGTACTAATTGGGAAGGAGATGATTTCATAGGGTTTGAACACATGACTTCCAGATTTGATATCACGTTTTTAATCATGTTAAATCATCAATCAACCTAAAAGTTTAAACTGATAAGTAGGGACAAATTTAATTATATCAACCAATAGAAGCTTTTTGATATAGACCTGCGTGTGAGTGAAAATGAAAATAAAGATAATGAATAGCATAAAGATACATTACAACCTCCAATGGACATACTGACAGGATCATCCTGCCCACCACCAAACCCTTCCAATGATTCTGCAAAAGAAATGTCTCCATTACAAGCTTCTCCAAG
The DNA here is from genome assembly GCA_037832605.1 of Cyclanthera cordifolia. Taxonomy (NCBI): domain Eukaryota; kingdom Viridiplantae; phylum Streptophyta; class Magnoliopsida; order Cucurbitales; family Cucurbitaceae; genus Cyclanthera; species Cyclanthera cordifolia. The sequence continues at coordinate 10,408,527 of JBBMEG010000003.1, forward strand.
AGTTGCCCTACAAAAGTATACATTTGCACAAACAATATAAATGAATCGAAAAAAGATGATATGCTATGTGGACAAGGTAACAATAATGTTAAAAAATGAACCAGACAAGACAGGCACGTGTTTTGAAAGAAAAAAAAAAACAGTCAAGGGAAGATAAACTTTTAATTGATATATGAAAAGATAAAGATCAAGGGTACAACCACCCAAAGAGGAAGAAAAGTAAGAAACGCCAAAAACTTCCACAAGACAAAGAAACAAAAACTCCACCAGGGTTAGAGCTTCAAATCCAAACAGTGCACCACACCAGAAGGAAGCAAAAGAATTATACCAGCTGCAACCAGAATTCCTTCAAGCCAGAAAGAAAGAAACAATTTAAGAGGGAGTCCTTGAAGGAACCCCATACACTTCCAATTCCAACCCACAAGCTTGAGCAAAAGACAAAAAATTTTCTTTTTCCTCTAAAGAAGAAGCTTCTTTAGTTTGAAAAGAAGACTTATCGGCCAAATTCTTTGAAAGAGAACCATGAAAAAGAAAACATAAAGCCTCACCAATAACACCACCCTAAAAAATCCCTTCCTGAGCTTCTTTTTGTCCGATAAAAGTTGAAAAATGATGATATCTACCGTCATTCGTGTGTTCTATGGGCCTTTCTTACTTATTAACGGAATGAAGAAAAAATTACAGATCGGCATTAGCATTAGCATGATCATGATGAAATTACACATTTTTTAATCGCAACTACTCAAACCAATCAAAAAAATATATGAGAGAGAGTAAGCTCTACTCATTCTTCCATACTCCATATTGAACAATCTTGAGTGGATGATGGAAATGAATAAAAATGCAGCACTTACATAAACATCCTACATCCATTTTGTAGTCTTCTGCATCGATTTTCCAACTCATCGGTTGTTTGTTCTAGAGAAGATATCTACAGTAATCGGAAAATAAAATAAAAGGTAAGTGAAGTTATCTGATTGCCGAATAAGTGATATCTACGTTTTAGAAGAAGAGCTTTCAAAGGAACAAAGACAATTATTATAAGTGTTTTGAGGATAAGCTAATATTATAGGGTTTCATGTTGATTTAAAACCACCCAAATCAAATGTTTACATACGGAGCTGGTAGAGAAAAAGCTATCGACAAAGTACCACAAGTTTTAAAATATTTTAACATTGATATCTGCCGACTATGTCATATTTCAAAAATGGCTTACACTCAAAAAATAATAATTGAATGTAAGAAAGGCTTCGACTCAAAATGTGTCATAGAAGATGATAGACGAGGTTATTACTTGTAAGCTCCAAAAACAAAAAAACGTAAGCCATTTAACATATGATGGCCAGTGAACAAGCAAAAAGAGAAGCCCCCACGAACCGTTTTTTTACTCCTCAAGCTCCATAATCAACATTACAGCAGGCTGGGGGAGGTAGAGACAGGTGGTTTGCTATAAATAAATTAAAAAAAAAAACCCTGCATCTAATTATCTTTTACAATAATCAAGGAACTTCTAACCTAACCATAACTGGCCTTCAGATTTCAATTAAGCATAAGTAGTATATAGTGGAGCGAAGATTTCCCGGTTTCCAAAAAAAAAAAAAAAAGGCAGAAGTAGTAGCTGACCAGATTTTTAACAAAACAGCACATCGGCAACTGAAAGAAGAAATCACTGTATCACTGATTCGGATTCAATCAAAACATTAAATAAGAAAATGCATGTCCCATTTTATTTATTTTTTTTAACCTATTGAAGTGGATACGGGCGCCAGACGAATACAAAAAACAAATTCAAATACAAACAACAGAATTGAATCTTCTCAAAGTAGAAAGAAATGATTCCAGCAGCACTCACGGCAGAAAATAAGAACATAAACGCAATCAATTCATCGCTAACCACAAATCCGGCAACCTAAATAATTGAACAAGAACAGACAAGCAGATTTCGAGCAGTTGGATCCATAATAGGAAAGTACCTGCTTCAAGAACATGGGAGAATCCTCGAGTTTGATAAACGCCCCCATTCCGTTGCTCGATTGCGTGTGAGAGAGGGCAAAAGTTGCAAATGTGTGTTTCTGCGTCTTTGTTTCACAGCTTGAGTATGAGATTCAGCCATGGCGATTGGGGATGAAATGAGGCTTCCATTATTGTGCACGTGGAGGGCTCCTTCGTCATTATGGCTTAAAAAACAAAACCCCAGCTCAACAAACCAAATGTCCTCTCTTTCCCATTATCTGTCATTTATTTTCTCTATGACCAAAATACCCTTAATTCAACAACAGACATCCTTTTTCTTAATTTTATAATTCACCGGTCCTCTGCTCAAAAAAAAAAAAAATAAATAATTCACGTGGAAGACTATCGGGTGTTTGGATAAATATTTAGATGGAAGAATTATTTTAAATAATTATAAATAAATACTCCATCAATAATTCGTTTGTAATTATTTGTAAGTCAAAGTGAGTAATTCAGCTAACATTAGAGATATATTATTATTCGATTAATTCGTGGTTTGAATTCCTCCGTTTCAATTTCAATCATGTAATCTCAAAAAAAAAAAAACCCAACAAGTTTTTTTTTTTTTTTTTTTTTTTGCGTTACAAGTGGTGACTAAAATCATGTATTAATTTATAAAACTTGATCACACTGTTATCATAAATAATATGTTAAATCTCAATAACTTTTTTTATATAAAAAATCTCATTAATGTTAAATTCACTTTTAAAAAAAATTATATTACAATTTTATGTCCACTATATTTGAAACAAAACTTTGATATATTCGTAAAATTTTATTAGGGGCGATTGGATTTTGGAATTGATTAGAAGAGAGGGGAGGAAACCGAGAAAGAATAGGAAATTGAGTAAATTGGATATATAAAATATTTGTTTGGGAATTGGTGTTATAGACACGAGAGATTGTAAAAATATTTATTATGATTCGTGTTTTAAGAGAAATGATGTTTATTTTAGATTAAATTTAATATAAAGTTTGATTGTGATTTGTATTTTATGAGAAAATGTGTTTATTTGAGATTAAGTTTGATATAAATTTTGAATTGAGGTTGGATGGAATGTTGGAGAGAAATTGAGAAGAGGTTGATAAATAGTTGGGGAGAGGTTATGAAGTATTAAAAACAAACAGGAGTTTGCTCTCTCCTACCTCTCCCCTGAGTCCAATGACCCCTAATGATTTATTTGATAGTTTAAAGATTAAGGGCATTTTTAAAACTGTTATAAATTAGTTAGAGGTATTTTTGAAATTAAAGTTGATTGATTTCCTTCCAAAATTAACGATAATGACATTTTCGGAACGTTTATTAAAATTAGAGTAGTTGTACGTAAAACTTTTCAAAGTTTGAGGGTATTCATGTTGACATAAACTGCATATATATAGTTCATGGGCATGCTTGAAATTTTAACCGAAAATATTAAACAAAAATTTCATAATAAATTTATTTTAGTTCAACAACAGAGTAGAAGAGGAGCTCGTGACATTTTCATTAACGTGTACACATCCATGGCATAAAGATAATATTATGTGATCATATACATTCAAATTTTAATTTATATATAATAACTTAATAAATTTGTTAATCAAATATGAAACTACATTTAATAATGAATATAGACGAACACTAAAATTACAAATGATATTGAAACAAATAGTTATTTTGAAAGATTACAATAACTCGTTCTTTTTAGTACAAATTGGGAGAGAAAGACAACAAACTCTATATCGAGTGGATGCTAATGCTAGCTGAGCTATAATTGCTTTGTCAATTACAATAACTTGTTGGACGTAGGTTGTTCGAAGAAGAGTTAGCTCATTTATATATTCACTCCTTCAAATCTACGTTCAAATACCCCTAATATTTCTCATATATTAAATTTTTTAAAGTTTGTTGTTAACTGGAGTCTTAAATTCCGTTGATAGAATTTGTAGATTTTGGAGTGGCATTGAGTACATCAAAGTATATTATTTTTCAATTAAAAAAAGTTAATATATATATGAAAAATCTATCATTTCCATAAATGTAAAAACTATTTAATTTATCATAAAACGTTATATGCAACATTTATCAAATTTTGTTTAAAAAATTGTTGGGTTAATAGTAGGGATGTTTGTTTGTAAAATTGTAGAGCATTTATTTTCAGTATTTGAAATGAGTAGTTATTTTGAGTGATTCTAAAGAATAAATTTTAATAATAACTCCTTTGTATAAGATTTTAAAAAACTTATTATAAAAGCTCGTTTATAAAATCTCCATAAGCACTCAAAACAAACATCCCCTAGAAGTCATTATCACAGTAGAATTATCACATGATCGGTTTCATTTCGAAATGAGTTGAATTTGTATGAATTTTGCATAAAGTTTGAAGAGGGGCCGTAACAAGATTTATTGTATTAATCACACCAAACATGAATACACAAAACCTTTTTATTTTGATTGAGTAATTGTAATTCGATTTGTTATTGAGTATTATGCATAATTAAACCCTAAATCTCGACAGACCAACTTTGTAGCCTGATTTTTGTACGTCATCTTTGATTTGTTCTCTGTACTCGCCAAAGGTGAAGTGTCGGTAAGCCGAAGGTTGTCTGCAGCTCCCAATTTCAGAGTTATAAGAAGGGCACAGGAAATATGCTATCGAATATCTTTCTCGCTTCCGATTGGCCACCACTCTGTGCTTCACACTTTTATATCTATCATTGCTCCAAGCCTACCCTTCAATTCAATCAAAAATATTCCTATCAAATATATATACACCTACCTATCTATATCGTCGAGTATGGTTGGGCCAGAGAGATTTTTAGAAGTAATCTAGAATTTTGGGTTGATCAATCTTGCGACCCGTCTAACTCTATGCACTAGAGAAACTCATTCCAACCTCACCCTATATTTTCCGAGTTGGATTGGATTGGATTGAGTTTATTTATGTGTTACTCTCTTATTTTCTATATAAACCAGGTATATATTCATACTGGATAATTAAATATGTAAACAAATGAATAAAAGTTAGAACATACTATACTTCAACCTAGTTTATCTATTTTATTACTGCATGTTATTTATCAATATGTTAATAATATATCTTGTTAATTAATTTATATTCTCACACAAATCCATATATGTATACATATATATATATCATTTCTTAGTTCGAATTGAGTTGAGTTGAATGAATCAAAAATTAGTCAACCCTAGAACCAACTCAACCCAAATTAGAGAATCAAAACTCAACTCAACCCAAGTTGGGTTGTACAGTTCTTCTACTACTGCTCTCAAATAAACGAGAGTCAAATATTAATTTTCAAGATCGAACATGTGACCGTAGTATTAAAGTGGAATATCACCAAACAAATGAAACGAACACATCATCAATCCGTTCGGTATCAAATATATCTTATTAGTTGGAAACTACACCATGTTTTTTAATCTTAGGCAGGTACCAAATTATTGGAATAAATTATTTTAGGCATAAGGAGAATGAAAACATTACTAAGCACTAAGTATATGTTTACATCTAAGTTTTTGTGCATAGAGATAGATAGGTGGGCTTAAAGGGCATATTCTGAAAGTTTTGACTACCAATTTTTGTCCAATATCTTATAATTATTTTGAAGACCTAGTTGGTGAGCCATATATTTATTAGGTCTTTTGTCACAATATTATCAATTTAATTAGAGATTTGATTACAAAATTGCAACACTACAGACAAAATAAAACTTTTGAAACATTATAAATTATATTGAGAAGTATATTATTTGAAGCTAAATGATTAGTCATTTTCAAATAACATACCAATTAAATAAATAAAGGAATGTATACCAAACTTTTACACATTTGTGTTATATCTTTTATATTTTAATAACTAATAAATTACTACTCATATCAACTTACAAACATCAATAATTCTTACCGTAGATATCATATGATCTTACAATATTTTGATATTAAGAAATTCGTATAAAATTTATTCTTAAAATAGATGACGATATTATTGATTGAATTCATCACATTTTAATTAGTTATGGTACTCTTAACAATTAAGAATTATATACTCCATAATTTTTAAATTGCATTTGGATTACCAACTCACATTTTTCTCAATATTAGAATATGCTTACTTGGTAATACATTATCTTATGTGATTAATGAAATGAAAAATAAATTAACAACAATCAAGTTTATTTTATATAAGCCAC
>JBBMEG010000003.1:10447218-10496080 GCA_037832605.1 Cyclanthera cordifolia
TGCGTAGCTTTTTGGGTTAATTTTGGTAGTCTTTTTGTAACTTTATTATTCCCTTCGGGGCTTGTTATCTTGATGTATGTACTCCTTTTCATTATCTTAATGAGAAGTTTGTGATCTTTTCCCAAAAAAAAATGACAATACCACAGGGTGAAGAAGAGCTCACGACCCATTGCCTCTACAACAACGATGAGTAAGGTGAGTCCCAAAAGCCAAAGAAATATGCAAAATTGAGACTTCGTGATGATTTCAATGTCGAGAAAAACCAGATATGTTTAAACCACCAACCTCCATGCACGGACACCTAGATCATCATCTCATAATGGATTTTGGCACCAAATTTGTGAAACTTTGTTTTTTTAATAAAGCCCCTTGCCATAAACCAAAAATATGTCGGATCCCAAACCAGATCTGGAAGTGACAGCGTTATCAAACCCATTTCTAAGCTACAGAGGAACAAAATGTCCTCAATACCAAATTCTATTGGTATCCAACATCATCGAGTATAAAACGAGAGCTAAATCAAAGAAAAAAAGAACTCATTGGAGACTGCATGACGTCGAATCTCAAAGCTCGAAGAAATTGAGCGCTCGTATTATGTATGTCTTTGATGAATTATGTTAAACTACCAATCAACCCAAAAACTTAAGTTGATAGGTTGGGGTAAATTTAATTATGTCAACTAACACTCCCTTTCACTTGTGGACTTAGAAATTTTAGAAAAGTCCTACAAATGGAATTAATTTTAAATGGGGAGAAAAATGACATGACAGGGAATCGAACTCATGATCTTCTACTCTGATATCATGTTGAATTATGTAAATCAACAATCAACCAAAAAACATAAGCTAGTAGGTTGGGGTAAATTTAATTGTATCAACTAACAGTCTTAAGCCGAAAGGAGAAGAGAGAAAGGGGGCGGTGGCGACGAAGATGGAGAAAGTCGTTGTCCCTCGGTTGCGTGGCGATGCCGAAGAAGCTGGGAGAAAGAGTGTTGTTTTCAAGTTTAGAGAGAGCTTAGAGAGAGAAAAAATAAGAGAGACACTTTGAGGCCGTAAAATCTTGTACAACCTAAAACCAAATTTGTTAAGGTCGTAATTTTTTTTTATAATTGGAAAAACGAGGCCGCTTGCCTAACATATATGGCAACCCTTTTGGCTTAATAGCTGGCTCCAATACATAAGACACTTGCCCATCTCGAAGCTCAAACTAGAGATAACGATGGATTTTACAATTAATCGCAAGTTTCAACCTAAGACCTCAAAGTGAGCCTACCTTGAAAACCCCAAGTCTCTATGAATGAGGGTGTCCAGAAAAACTGATAACCAAACAACTCAGATTATGCAACTTAAAATATAATGGATGAGTTGGGTTGAGTTAGGATAAAGGAGAACTAGATAAATCATAACTAAGAATATAAAAGTATGATAAAGAATAAAACCCTAATATACTACTAATTGAGTCATCAATTCTGATAGAGTCTAGCTCTATCACAAGGTCCCTCTCAATCGAGTATATTTGATATCAAGTACTAAGTTGTATTTCGTTCCATAATGGGGTAGATTACAATTATATAACCGTCAAATGGACTAACCTACTAACTACCCTAACTAATGGACCGTATCACTACTCAACCCCAAAAAAAAACCCAAGTCCTCAAGGTGTTTACAAACTAAATCCAAAAGAATACAAGAAAAAAATTTCCAGCCACATTTTCTTTTCCAATGATCAAAGGTGGAGATTTCATCAAAATGGTCAAAGTTAGCCTATGGAAAAGATCAAACAAAGAAATTTGGAGTTGGGGTTTTTTTCCTTGTCAACTTGCCAACAAATACATGACGGGTCTTTTGCTCAATGGAAACCTAAAGCACCACTCTTTTTGGTACCCAATGATTAAAAAAGGGAAGAAAAGAATTGCTTCTTGGAGTTCTACAGATATTTCAAAAGGTGGAAGATTGACTTTAATAAATGCTACCTTGGCCAGTCTCCCTATCTATTATTAATCTATATATCATGCCACGATAAAAATTATCACTGTTGTTGAAAAGTGGTTCCGAAATTATTCGTGGCGTGGTAATAATGGTACAAAGGCTAGTCATTTAATTAGCTGGTCGAAAACCAAGCGTCCAATTTATGAAGGTGGATTAGGCATCTATTACTTACACATTAAAAACATCTCCCTCCTTGCAAAGTGGAATTCACGTTTCCATGAAGAAAAGCAGGCCTACTAGCCCAACAAATTTTTTTTTTTTGAAAAACGACAAAAGATCCCAAGGACTCGAATAAAAGAGTACATTGACAAGACAAGAAATATTTTAAAAATTAAAATAAAAATGTCAAACACTCACCTACATTCTACAAGAAAAATGAGTGATGGCTCTCTTTCAAACACCTCTATCTAAATATGACTCCGAACAAAAAATAAATGAAGCCAAATTCCTACTGTTAATATAGTTGTCCTCAAGACAATCCTAATGATACATCATTTAAGGCATTCACCATACTAGATAAATATTAGGACTTTTCACCTTTCAGCCCCTCTAGCGGTAGCTTAGATCGGCCCAAAATCAGTCAACGCTACAAAAGGTGATGTAAATCCTCAAACTGGTAATAACAAAGGAGGCGCGAGAGTAACACAAAAGAACATATCTTATGTAGCCTCCATAACAATTCTTCACAAAGAGACTAACTCGGCAATTGCAACAACTTTTGAAAACAATCCCTTGATACATGCTCCCCTAATCCCCTCCAAAAGAAAATTATGGTATTGTGTATTTATAATGTATAAAACTATCCCAAATATATTCATTTAACTTGGTTGGTGTAGGGCTGTAGTAGCATCTTGAAAGTTAAATGTCCCAAATGGGAAACCTCACTATTAGTCTTAACACGTTCCTCATTTATGCAACCTTTCCATAGTTAATTCCTAGAGAGAGTCTTCAGCATCGGGTTTAAATATAAATGAACGTCTATTCCCTTCCCTTGCTCTTCAAAGTAGAAGAGACAAACTTTTCCCATTCTTAGAGATTTTAGTAGGATATCAAGCCGAAAATAAACAAATGAAACCAATAACCAATTCAAGGCAACTCCAGCATGAGACTAAATTATTATCTATTCATCCAACTATAGATTGAAAAGAAAATTGTGTTATTGTGTATTTATAATGTATAAAATTATCCCTACTATAATCATTTAATTTGATTGGGGTAGGCCGAAGTAGCATCTTGAAAATTAAAATTTTCAAACGGGAAATTTCGCTCTTTGTATTAACGCGTTCCTCATTTATGCAACCTTTCCATAGGTAGACTAGAGAGAATTTTCATCATCGGGTTTAAATATAAAAGAACTTTTATTCCCTTCCCTTACTCTTCAAAGTAGAAGAAACAATCTTATCCCGTTCTTGAATCAGAGAAAATCAGCTTTATGCGGTATCAATATTATTGAATCAGAGATCACAGCCCTAGCTTCAAAGCTTAACTGTAAAGTGGAAGCCTTGCCATTCATGTATTTGGGTTTACCTTTGGGGGGACATCCCAACAATGTGTCTTTTTGGCAACCGATCCTGGACAGAATCGATAAAAAACTTGCCAGGTGGGCAAGGTACAATCTATCTAGAGGAGGTAGATTGACTCTCTGCAACTCAGTCTTGGCTAATGTACCTATATATTATCTTTCAGTTTTTAAATTGCCTTCGGCGGTTGCCCTAAAACTTGAAAGACTCATGAGAAAGTTCTTCTGGGATAGCAAAGATGGCAGCTCTATAAACCACTTGGTAAGATGGAATCAGATAGTCCTCAACAAGCTAGCTGGCGGTTTAGGTATTGGCTCTATTAAAAATAAGAATGAGGCTCTTTTGGCAAAATGGGGTTGGAGATTTGTGCATGAACCAGACTCGTTTTGGAGAGAAATTATCGTTAGTATTCATGGTCTCTCTCCATTCCAATGGCATTCACACCATAAAAGTCAATCGAGTCTTAGAAGTCCGTGGCACCACATTTCATTACTTTGGAAGAAGAATTCTCATCTCTCAAAGTTCCAGTTGGGTAATGGTTTACGGATTGATTTTTGGTCTGATAGTTGGGCGGATAATCTTCCACTTAAGCAGTTATTCCCTAGGTTGTTCACTATCTCATCTTCGAAGGATGGTCCTATTGCATCTTACTGGGATGCTCTTACCCTCTCTTGGTGCATTATTTTTAGAAGGTTATTTTCAGAGGAGGAAGAATCTGACTTCAAAAATCTGCTAGCACTCGTTTCTCGGTTTACAATAACAACCGTGAATGATAAAATGGTTTGGTCCTTGGAGAAGAATGGGAAATTCTCAGTTAAATCTCTCTCATGTTTTTTGGAGCATTCAGATCAAATGGATATTTCTCTATATAAACAATTATGGAGGTCCAAAGCGCCGAAAAAAGTATCCATCTTCTCATGGATCCTTATTAATGGAAGCATTAATACAGCAGATAGAATCCAATCAAAGTTGCATCTATATTCTTTATCTCCTTCGATCTGTCCTCTTTGCCTTCAGGATTCAGAAACTTCAGTACATCTACTGTTTCTCTGCTCCTTTTCAAGAGGCTGCTGGTACAAATTGTTTGTTTTATTTAAAATCAATTGGGTATTCTCTAACAGCTGCAAGGAAAATGTTATTAGCATCTTACACGGGCTCAGAATGAAAAAGAAGGCTAGATTATTGTGGGCCAACGCTTCGAAATCTCTCCTTTACGAATTATGGTGGGAAAGAAATCAACGAATCTTTGGCAATTTAAATTCTCCTTGGGAGGTTAAATTTGATCGAGCTTTGCTTAATGCCCACCTATGGAGCTCACAGTCCAGAATCTTCAGTTCCTTCTCGGTTCAAGACTTAATTTCAAATTTAGACTCCTTCCTTTGAGTTGTTAATAATTTTTCAAATCCCTGTGTTGTATCTTTTGTTTCATTATTAGATTTTGATAGGTCATTTTGGTGTTGTTGTTATACCCCTTCATTCGTTCGGGTTTGTAATTTCCTTTGGTTCTTCCTTCGGGGTTTGTAATCTTTTGTACTTCTTTTCATATTCTTAATGAAAAGTTTGTTATCTTTTCAAAAAAAAAAAATATAATCCTCTATCCTGTTCATTTTTTTCTCCACCAAAACATAAAAGGGAGGCCTTGCTATGCCTTTTATTTTTCTAACTTTCAAGGATATCGGGCTTATATCTTGTTTTAGGGTTTTTTAGTGAACTTCTAAGAAAGAAAGAAGCGTCATAGGTTGTCACTTTTCACTACTTGAATGAAAAAGTGGATAGTTTTCTTTAAATTGCCGGTTTATGTAAATGTCTTTGTAGTGCGTTTTTGCTTATGCTACAGTACAGCTGTTTATTTTATTAGCTTTACATACAGGGGGCTTGTACTCTGGCGGCAGCGCGCAGATGGTTGAGAATTCATTGAACATTCATGGTGATGAAATCTTGTATGTAGGCGATCATATTTTTACCGATGTAAGCCAATCTAAAGTACACTTGCGTTGGAGAACGGCATTAATTCTACGAGAATTGGAAGAAGAGGTATGGGTGGTATACTAGTAAAAAAGAAAATAGATAAGATAGTGTCTGTCTATCGAATTTTTTCTAGACTTGTTTTCTCATTTCTTTACTAATTCTTGCCCCACCCCCTCACTTTAATACACTCGAGATAATGGTTATTTTTTCTTAGGAGTATTAAAAAGATGGATATGAAGTTGAGATTTCATTTGAATGTTTTGGTATTTTCTAGAATGGCCTTAGAAGGATTTTGGGGATATTATAAAGGTATGCTAACAAATAGAATGAGAGTTAGTCAGGGAGTTTAGGTTATAAATAGGAGATGATAGGATAGGGAGAGGTAGTTTGGGAGTTTAGGTTATAAATCAAGATCATGTTGGGCCTTTTGATATCTTTAAAATCAACTGGGTAGTTATTTAATAGTGTGAAGCAAAATGTTTCTTTTCTTCTTATTGTCTGGTAGCAAAGAAAGAGGTTGGTTTTGGTAAATGTCATCCTAGCAATTCTTTTGAGAATTATGGCGAGAAAGAATTCAAAGAATCTTTCATTCTTCTCAACTTCCGTAGACGTATAGTTTTGATTTGGCTTGCTTTAAATCTTCTTCTTGGTGTTTCCTTTCGAAGTCTTTTGAAGATTTCTCTTTGGAGGATATATACTGGAATTGGGAAGTTTTTTCTTCTCTTCCTAGTTTTTTTTTTTTTTTTTGTTAAAGAATTAGGTTGACGGGAAGTGTTGTATTTATACTATTGTAAAATATTTGGTAAATATTACTTTTATTCCTTCCAAATTTGTAATAGACCCTTTTGCATATTGGATATGCAATATAATAGGCCATTTTACACCTTTAGTGAGTTCGTATAATTAGGAGAGTTACCTAGAGTTAGTGAGTGAGTTAAATTTAGTAGAGTTACCTAGAGTTGGTAAGGCTAGATGCCTAAATAAATACTTGCATAATCTTGTTAAAGGGAGGATATACTATTGTGTAAAGGGTTAGGCCTGGAATGAAGATTAAAGAGTTCTCTAATCATTTCTATTCGAATAATACCAAGGGAGGTACCTATCAGTTGATATCAAAGTCTTCTCTAAACATTTCTTTTCGATAAGTTATGTAGCGATAGTTTGATCGAATCTATTTCAAAGAAATTTGCAGATGAATTGAAGAAACGAAGGGATTCGCGAGGGGATTTGACATGGGATTCGACATTCGAACCTTTACAAGATAAACAAGGAGGAAGTGAAAAAATTCTAGAAAGACTTGGCCGAATACGAAAATCAAAAGCATTAATATTGGCTAAATTCGGGAGAGAGAAGCAATACAACAAAGGAAATCGATGTGCAATCTTGAGTACATCAGAAAAACAAGAAAAAGGCAAGGATATTCAAACAAAGAGATACATTAAATTTCAATTGCTTGTTAAAATCACGATTCACAAAATCAAAGATCTTGCAAACGACAAAAGTTTGTGGCAGAAAAGAATGTAATAAAATTGTAGTGATTGAAGACAAGGACATAAGATTAAGCAATCGGAGGAGAGAGCTAAGAAACGAAGATATGGAGTTTATATGGAAACAAGTTTTCGAACGGTGAATTTTTTTTTTTTTTTTTTTAATGACGGAAAATGATTAACAGCGTAGAAGAGAAGTGTTGACACCACCCGCCATCGGCCACCATTGTTGCTCTTTCGGTCACCACTACCCTCTCTGCTGATTATTTCCTTCTTTCTTTTTTATTTCGTTATTCGATTCCTTTTTTTGTAATAAACACCTTGAGGTTAAGGCCAAAAGGATATTAGCTCTAGTGACATCTTGTATGATTCAATAACTAAATGGACAATCCAACCGATTTATCGATTCAATAGAAGCCCAAAGAAACGAATAGGGTCCCAAATAACGAGGTATATGTAAAAAAGAGGTCCGATTACGTCTATTCCTAATCCTAAATGGAATGGTTGGATGTAGGAAGTTATTGGTTCGAAACCTTTTGCCTCTAATTTTTGTTGAATTAAAAACAAAATAACACCTTGAGGTCAAGGTGAATTTTTGGGGGATTGGGCATGATAGGCTTCTTTACCTCTTTAGCGAGTTAGTTTACTTTAGTAGAGTTACCTAGAGTTAGTTAGGCTAGATGCCTGTATAAGCACTAACATAGTTTTGTAAAGGAGATGAAATACAATTGTCTGAAGGGTTAGGCCTCTAGAGAGACATTGGGGAGTTCTCTAAACATCTCTATTTGAATAATACCAAGATAGGCGTATCTATCGGTTATTTCACTACACAATTTATGCTCTCAAAACTAAGAATTAAACCTTATGAGATAAGCTAAGCTTTGGAATTAGAAGTAGGAGCAACTATAAGATGAGACTAATTAGCTGATGAATCTTAACTCACCATATAACTCAATGGAGAGGAAAAAATGTCTAATAAGTGATGCCAGCAACTCAGAACGGATGATCAACTGAAAAGAAGATGATTCTTATCCTAGGAGTCTTGGCAACAAAGAACACTAATGGATGGAATTAACTTCATATTAAGCAAAAGCCTGCTAGATGGCTTTTCCTAAACAATGCCATCTCGAGGTGGCATGTTGGAGATTGTTGGAATCAAAATGTTGTCCCATATTGGTAAGGTGGAGGTTCTTCAACATATATATAAGATAGAGTGGGTTACTCCTCTCATTGCCAATTGGTTTTGAGATGGATGTCCACACTTTCTAACAAGAATCTATAGTGTTTAGCCCCTTGTCGATTAATATTAAATAAATACGGTGCCCTTCTTAGGGCTTTTAACTTCCAAAATGCTTGAAATAAGTCTGGATGCTATGATGCAAAAAATTGAATTGTGCTAAAGATGAACTGAGAATAAACTAGAAGAATCAAGTTTCCAAAAGTTTATCTTTCCTATCTTTAAAACTGATGGGAGAAATGGAAGATAATAGGCACAAGTCTCATTTACAACTCGTGACAAACTAGTAGAATTCTGATCGAAATGATTTTTTCTAATTGTTTGGGGGTAGTGCTTTAATTGGATGTTTAAAGCTGTGGTCCAAATCACTTTTTGACCAATCTGTGTTTTTTCAATTCAAGCTTTTCTAGCTCAAATTCTTGTTGAATTCTGATATTTTATTTAATATCTAATTGTGCAGTATAGTGCTTTGATTCATAGTCGTGGTTATCGAGCATCTCTCATTGAGCTTATTAATCAAAAGGAAGTTGTAGGGGATCTATTCAACCAACTTCGGCTTGCTTTGCAAAGACGTAGTCAAGGTCGTCCTGCTCAAGTAAGCTTTGGTTCATGTTGATCTATGCTGTCCTTGGTATGACTTTGTGTTGAATTAGGGTAGATTTTTTTAGAGGGACATCACTTTGCTAGAAAAAATTAGGGTAGATTTTTTTAATTCTTTTAGCCTTGGTATGTCTCTTTTGTGTTGAATTATGTTAAACCACCAATCAACCCAAAAGCTTAAGCTGATGAGTTGAAATACCAATACTTTGTGTATAAGTGTTTGGGATATGACCTAGGAGATGTTGATTACCCCTATCTCATAAGAGAGGATGTAGTGTTTGGAAAACATTGTTCTTTGTTATTATTTGAAATATTTGGTCAAGGAAGTTGAGAGTTACTGGGGTATGGTATTTGGACTGTGGCTCACTTCAATATATGTTTTTTATTCTGAACATTTGAAGTCTTTTTATATAGTTTATATATTTCCTTCCCTTCCCTTTCTTGTATTATTATTTATTTATTTATTTTGTAGCTTTTCTTTTACTCGTTTTTCCTTCATGAAAGTTGGTTTCTGATTTTTGAAAAGCACTAATGAGTGGAAGACGGGTATCCTCAAGTTGTGAGAGAGATTCATTAGTATAGGTATGTGCTGTTTTATTAGTTTGCTATAGATTATTTTGTTGGATTAACGTTAGTTATCTTTTAATTATCGGTTAGTATTTGTCCCTTTCCTTTTAACTTCTACTGTACTATATTTATATTTTGAAATAGCCTAACATGAACTGAGCTTTCATTGATGTGATATATATCCTGATAACCAAGAGATTACAAGTTCGAATCCTCCCTTCCTCAAATATGGTTGAATTCAAAACTTATATTCATATTTGAGACAAGCTAATGATTCTTTCAAAAACCTACAATTTGATTAGAATGCATTAGGAAATTTAACATCTTGCTCAGGACCATGCAACCCTACCTTTATTCATATGACAGTTTTATGAGAAGTAGTAACGACGTTAGCATTGAAAAAAGAAACGAACATCTAGAATCTGGAAGCCAAGTAAATATATAAGAAATGTTTCTACAGACATTAATGCAAAACAGTTTTCTTATTTTACTGGTTCCA
The DNA here is from genome assembly GCA_037832605.1 of Cyclanthera cordifolia. NCBI lineage: Eukaryota > Viridiplantae > Streptophyta > Magnoliopsida > Cucurbitales > Cucurbitaceae > Cyclanthera > Cyclanthera cordifolia. Next base: position 10,457,085 of record JBBMEG010000003.1, read on the forward strand.
TCTCCAAGGCAACTGTGAATGTTATTAAGGCCGTGTAAGGTGTTCTGATTTTTTTTGGAAGGGGGTGCCTATGCTAAACATTTATCTTGGTATGTGGATCTGGACTACTCATCACCTTCAGTATGGGGGCCTCAGTCTGCATTGGTTCTTTGAAGCGGACAAACATCCTCCTTAAATGGATGTGGTGACTTATTCAAGAAGAGGAAATCTTATGGAGAAGAGTGATTGAGAGTATTTATGGTTGTCATACACTAGGATGGATATCTCTTCATCCCTCAGAAACTTCTTGAAATTGCAAAACGAAGTGCCTTTATAACCTTTGTCAATTTCAGTGTGAAAAGCGGAGATATAATTTACTTCTGGGGGATAAATGAGTGGGCAGTGCCCATGTGAAGGATGTTATTCCTTATTTCCCAAAAGAAAAAGGCTACTGTGGCAGATTGCGGGAACAAAGATCATAATTATTGGGATCTTGGTTTTTGGAGTATAATGGATAGAGTTTGAAAATTAGCTTGGACTTGTCTCCTTGATCGACCCAATAAGGCTGGCGGGTGGCTTTGAAAGAGCTTATTGGTCTCTTGAAAATTCCAGTTGCTTTTCTTACTAGCTCAGTTTTTTTATGCTTGCTGAAACTATCCCCAAGATAAACTATCCCCAAGATTAAGGTTTTCTTGTGGAATTTGGTCCACGATAACTTGAATACTGGTGGCAAGTTACAAAGAAATTTAATTTGTCTAGGAAAACATGGATCATCTTTCTTGTAGATGCAAGTTTGCTGTTTAAGGTTGGGACTGGGAGCAGATTTTAATGGCTTTTGGGTCAACCAGTTTACTTCCGTTATTGGTGCTGGATGGGTTGTTCTCCACTCACCCCTAAATCGTGTTTCAACAGTTATGGTCATTGCTATGCATAAATCACTTATTTGCGTTGTAGAAAAATGATATGAATGTTACTGGTATTTAAATTTTCTTGTAATTGTGGCAAAGTCTAAGCTCATAGGGCTTGGTAACAAACTTCATTATTTATTCCATTAATTTGCGTACTTCAGACTCCTGCAGCGACTAATTTGGATGATGCGGAACTCACTGAAAGCATGCAAAAGCTGCTCATAGTTATGCAAAGATTAGACCAGAAAATTGCTCCAATGCTAGAAGCAGATGGAGAGCTATTCAGCAAAAGGTAAGATTCCACAATTAAGTAAGTCAAGGATGGGGTATTATTTTGAAAAGGATTTCATTGTTCATTTGTTTTCCAATTGTAACAGCTTTTTTTTTTCATCTCTTCAAGGGGGAGTGAGGTCCTTACTCCTAGAGGACATTTATGAACATTACTCGTAAAGGTCATTTAAGATTATCAAAAGCTTTTTCAGATCCTTTATTACCAGAGACTAAAGGCTTGATGGTGCCACTTAAAAAATGGTCAGCATTATGTGTGAATTAACATTTTTTTAAATATGAAATATAAAATACCATATAAACCTTAAAATGAAGAGTCCCCAAGGTGAGGTCTCGTTGATAGATGCTTGGAGTCTCTAAGGTATGTTATCCTTGAAGTTCCAGGTTTGAAATGCACAAGTGAGCTTAAATGTAAAATACCTTGTTGTACACCAAGTTTGGATCTTGGGACGGGTCTGGGTGTCCCAAGCATGTAGTCAGGTGAAACTCTGAATGTCGATTATTATATATATGTGTGTGTATATATATATATATATGAGTTTGAGTGAATCAAAGAGTTTCAATATGGCTTGTATTCAATTTTTAATTAAAACTAAGAGGATTTTTCATGTATAGCAAAAAAAACCCAAAGAAATTCATGTATAGAAAAATTTTAAAAATATTTCATGTAGCAGAAAATTAGGCTTGACCATGTTAAATGACCAAAATGTCTCCGCTTCAATTTGTTTAGTTGATAGATCAGTTCGCCGTAGAGAAGAATAAAGTTGGAATTATTGAAAAAGTTAAAGAATGAAATTTTATTATGTAGGAATTTTTTTGTTTAACTATAAATAAAATAGGTGAATGAAAAGTTGCTCTTTGTAGTATTTCTCTAAACCTAATGTAATATTGGCCTTATCTTCTAACTGCTGCATTCTTCTCGTTGCAGAACTGTTGACAATCAGTATAGTTAGCAATTTTTGGTGTAGTCGTGCAATACATTTTATCTGATTGACTTTTTTGGAATTTAGATTTAACAGATTCTTAATGTTTGGTATAGGTGGGGCTTTCTTTCCCGGGCTGGTCTATGGGATAAAAGCCATTTGATGAGACAGATTGAGAAGTATGCAATTTTTCCTTCTGCATCATATTTCAATTTGGAGGAATAACTTTATGGAGATATAGCTTTATCCCATCAAATTAAATTGTAGGTTATAGTAATATTGGCGGTGGTATCTTTCTCAAATAATTGCAGGTATGCTGATATATACACTTCAAGGGTTTCAAACTTCTTACACTACACGCCCTTCATGTATTTCCGCTCACAAGAACAGGTTGATACTTTACCTTATAGTGCTCTAAATAGTGTGGTATTTGCAGAATATTTGAGAATGACTTCGGCATATGGCTTTCTTTTTTTGCAGACATTGGCTCATGATTCATATTCATTCTACTGTTCGCATGATGAAACTACTGTTGACAGTTAAAGCTCAATTGATCTACTGATGGTTTGTGTTGTTACTCCTCTAAATAATATGCATTTGGTGGTAGGTTCAATAAAATAAAGGAAAATTTGTATTGATTAGTACATGCATGTAAATCGTGCGTTCAAGTTGAGTTAAATTTTCTTACTAAGTTATAGCTACACTGAACATTATTTTGCGTTGTATAGAACTCAAAATCGGTAGGTTAAAAGATATCAAATGTGGCACTGATTGGCGAATGGATTTGGCACCATCTGATTGTTTGGGGAAGCTGGTCATTGAAGCTAAGAACTCGCCTTCTCTCCCAGGTACTATAATTTTACAAAGTAAATTCAAAAGCTCTCACTTGCCTTGGTTCTATATCTCTGGGCTTGATGGTTTAATTAGAATCAATATGGTTTGGAAAATTTTTTGATACAAGAGACACTGTATTCATTAAGAAAATGAATAAGAGAAAACAAAATACAAGATACAAAAAAGAAAGAAAGAAAGAAAGAAAACGTCAAAAGGAAAATACAATAAAGACAAAAACAGAAAACAGTAGACAAAAAAACAGGAGGAAAAGAAAAATTAAATAAAGGCAGCCCAATTGGAGAAGATTTGTTGAATCGAGTAGTTTTCAAAGGATTTCGAAGAAGCTGCCCAGTATGAAGCTTGAAGCGTAGCTGAATCACTTCTCGAGTACCAGGACCGATATGAATTCTGAAATATATGGTGATTTCTTTTTCACCATAGCTCGTATAATAGGCCCTTAACCGCATTAGTCCACAGCAAAATTACCTTTTTGCGAAAACAAGTGCCTTTTGGTTTGGAAAATTAGAAATGGTAGAAATACCCTTTTCTTTTCTGGCATCACAATTGGCCACTGAATGATATACCTTTTTCCGAAATTTTCCTAGGTTTTATAAATGTTATTATCTATAAACTAGCTGGTTTCAAATCTTAAATGCTGGGTTTTTTTTTCTTCTGCATAGTAGACCTATATAGGCAGCCCATAGAGATTCACCTTTTGGTTTGCTCTTTCTAACTTTTTAGCCACCCTTGAAATCGAAGAGGAACCTCCCTCCCATAAGATAATTTGGTTCCTGGAGCCTCACAGTCAGTTGTCCGCTAAATCACTGAAATTCATTTTAATTCTGGATTCTCTGCCCATTGATCCACAAATTGGATCTAATTATGAGATTCTTTTTTTTTTATTTCGCCAACAGCTCAACGACATCAGTTTGACCAGGAGATCATGAGTTCGAATCCTCTCATTCCTAGTTGTTGTAGAGCTAGCTTACATATATCTCAATTATTTACCAGAAAATTTGTCTTGCCCTACAACATTTGGTTGCATAGAAAATCTGTGTGAATTAATTTCTAGATAGATAATCAATATGAATTGAGCTAACAATCTCTTTAAGTTTCCCCAGAGATTGATTATTAGGTCAATTGGACATGGTTAATTAGTTTGTTTTATATAGGAATCTCTGATATTAGTGTGTTTTATGGCTAAATTGACGAGTAATTAACCTAAAAAACAAAAGAAAAGGGCTAAAAGAAAAATCTGAGAGTGTGTTTGGACTATTAAGACAAAGGTTATGATAATTTATGTTTAGTGTGCATATTACTATAGTTGGAACTTGGGATGAGGGATTACAGGTTAATCCACCGGTTATTATAACCATGGTCCAAACATGAGTTGAGTTATTATAACTCAATCTAACCCATCCTTAAACGGATACAAATGTTGTTTAATTTATCTTAACAAACCTTGAGAAACCAACCTTTTTTAACGAGATTACTAGAGTCATGCATTATAACAAAAATTCTCTTGTTAACTAGAACGTCATATTGGGTCATATCGGATCTATATACGAATCTAGCAAAGAAACACTTAGCTTTATATATATCTCTGCGATTAGGCTCTATGGCAATGAGCGTAACAGTGCAATTTCTTGGTCACAGTTATTACAAATAAAAATATGAGGAACTTGTTGGTCATTTGGTATTTGAGCACATCTTGTGTGCTGCCAAATTTCACAAATATCACAAGCCAGCATTCTCTCCCCATCATCTTCCACAGCCCCACAAACACACTTCATAATTCTCTTCTCAATTCCACCATTGTTGAACAAGAAGCTTCCTCCATCTAATTCTGATCCGCTTCCTAATTCAAATACCAACTTCCCACCAACTTCTACCATTCCAAACACCAAATCCTTCCCTTTTGCCTCCTCCAAATTCACTATCCTTTCAACTACGAAGCTTCCCATTCCGCAATAGATTTCTTTGAAGTTCCTTTCCACTTCCTCCTTCAACTCATCAATGGTGCCATTGTTCTTCAATGAAATGCACTCATATGGAAGTTCTGTTGTTGCTTCTTGTCTTTTGAATCTAACTGAACATAACAGGTTCAGTTTTCCTTCAGTTTCGAGCTCGGGTTTCACCTGTGGCTCGGCGTTGTACTCCTTGACAAGGAACTTCGAGTCAAGGACTATCTCAGAAGCCATTGTTAGAGTGGGAAGAATTCCTTTTGCCCGCATTATCTTTTGGTCTCCGAGAATGTACTTGTAGAGGCTGAAGATATCCTTTGCCAACTCGGCTCTTCCAACTTTACACCTTGTTGTGAATGTAAGAGGAAAAAAAACAAACAAACAAAACTTTTCATTTGTGTTTTCATTTAGTGGTAGTTTGACATCGAAATTATGTGTCAAAGTGAGCTTTGATAATTGACATATATTTTGGAGGTTCAAATCCTTCTATTTTCGAGCACTAAAAAAAAATATTAAAGTAGATGATTGTTATATTTGAATGCGTAGTTAGCATGTTGACTACACAGTTTTATACATTTTAAAAATGAGATGTTAAAAATGTTGAGAATTGTTTTATTTTGATATGAATTTTGAAAATCTATATTTTATTCATACTTGAATGTTTTCTCATTTTTCTAAGACAATTTTCGAAAGGTATATTTCTAGTTCTTACACTTAAAAAGAAGGTTACATTTTTAGACTTTACTTTCATGTTGTCACATATAAACTAAGTATCCAATTCTCTAACCCCTAAACTAAGTTAAACATTGTATAATTTTTTTTTTTTCTTTTCTTTTACTAATTACGGACTAGATTCTTAGACTTGTGATTTGGAAAATATTATAAATTCTTAGAAATAATGTTTTTATTTCTTTATTTTTCATTTTTTATAAAAAATAAAATATAAATTTAAGTAAAAGCTTATGATTAAACAATGTAATGAATGTATGGGGTTCAAAAACTATTTATCATCTTCATGCTAAAAAATGTGTTTTCGGTTTTATGACACTTTTTTTTTGAAGATGCATAAAATGTCAAAGTTGTAGTAGTACATACTAGAACACATATTTAACGTACCTTGGTTTCATTTGAATAGTATTATCGCAAACATCTTGTAAGCAATATTCAAGTACTTTGGTTACAGGATTTAATGTTCTTCGAACCAAATAATTTCCCACAACATGGTTTCCCAATGACTTCAACACAAAATCCAACAACCCAGTATCACCAATGTATATACGGGCAGCATCTCGAACCTCTTGTCGCGAAATCCACCGTAACTCAGCTCGTTTCAATGCCTCGACAATTACTCGAACTGCCATTTGGACCCTTTTTGGAGACCAACGACAAGAAGATTCGAGCAAGAATTCAGGCAAGTTGTGGGTGTAATCAATGGAGTTTTGTATGTGTAGAGGGGATTTGAGGTTGAGCATGAAATGAAGGAGTTGTTGGAGGGTGAGAAGAGGGTGGTTGGAGAGAGATTGATACTTCGATAAAATGAAGGGAATGTGGGGATTAGTTGTTGCGAGGTTGTGTAGAAGAAGAGAAAGAGGAAGGCTTCGAAGGGCTTCGATGGCTTTTTGATGCATTTGGATGTTCACTTTGAAAGCTCCTCGGCTAACTTTGTAGCCCCATTGGCCGAACCACGGTTCACCATATGCAATGCTGTGGACTAGCCTTAGTTCCATGCCTCTCTTTTGTGAAATGTCCCTCAAACTTACATTCCTATCCTCGGTTTAGAGTCACAAAAGAAATCAATCAAACTTGTGGCTCAAATATATATTATTTGATAGTTCGAAGAATGTTGCAAAAAATCAGATGAATATCTAAACTCTAAAGTCGTGGTAGTCTCAAAACAGTTTCTTGAAAATGGAGTAGCTAACTAGTGAAGTTCAAACCTAGGTCCATTTTGCTTTGAGCCACCCTTTTAATAGACTTTGCTTCTATCCTATCATCATAGGAGAAGAAGAGTTTGGCTGGCAAAGCGTAGAAGGAATTGACCAATAAAGAGAGTATAAGTAATAAATCTCAGTGCATTTTAAATTATTGGGTAAATTCTTATCCTTACAAATTTATATTAAAAGTGTTTAGTTTTTATGAAAAAAAAAAGAGAGTAGTTAATTAATTACCTTGGTTTGAGTGCATTGCACAAGCGATCCCAAAAGTCCATGAGAAGATAACCAGGTAAAGGGTTACCCATTTCAAGTCCATTGAGGCAAAGCAAATGACCAAAGCCATTGGAGTGGAAAACCCCATGAAGGATGTGACCTTCCAATTCCATCAGCCCCAAACTCAGCATGCTTTTGTTTGATGAAGCAGCAGCTGCAGCCATCATTGTCTCCTTTGATGGCACCACAAAGTGGTACTTTTTATTGCATATCATGTGTTCTCCCCACCCTAACATAAATTACCCCAAACCGGCTTAGTCCATCGCTTATTGATATATCCATCCTCGATCATGAGCATGATATTTAGGGGTCGTTTGGCCTCCAATAACATCAAGCTTGGAGAAGATTAATCGTTAGTTTTTCTCTTATGTTGATCATGTTTTGGGTATTGAAAAATAATCATTATTCATTTCAATCTCCTTTAAATATTATTGTACTCTCGAGATCATTTGGATTATTCTCATTTTTTATCAATTTCATTTCCATCTCAAATATTGACATTGATTACCTCCTAATTATTTTCTTTATACCTCAAACACACAAAATAGTTATCTATCAACAATTACTACTCGCCAACAGCGACAATGATTCTCCTCTCTTTGTCTCAAATGCCTCAAGATTATTTTCTTAAATCACTGAAAATAAATAATATATATAAATGCAAGTATATAATTATTTGATACTCATTTGCTCATTTTGGATTCTCAAATTCTATCTCGAGTTATTATTTTTAAAATCGACAGACAAAGTAAAAACTTTGACATAAAAAACTTAGACTAACTTTTTAATCTTGAGTGTAGTATATATTTGATTCAAATTAAATTTTTTTTTATTTAACATTTCAGTATTACTCAATTTTATTTTATTTTTCATGTCTTTTGGGTTTACTTTTATATTTATTTTCTTTTATAAATATATTTTATACCAATATCAAATTATCACTTTTAATATATTAAAATTGAATTTAGTCTAATCATTGCATAGTAACATTACCTTATGTAATCAACAATATTTTTTATTATATTTGAGAAAATAATTTGAATATTACCAAAACGTCAATACTTAAAATTGAACATTTTTTTAATATCAAAGATAAGTAATTTAGATTAAAAAAGTACTTTTCACAAAAAGTAAAAAGTATATAAAGATTAAAAAATATATATGTCATAGATTGAGCTAATATGACTTAGGGAACCAAAAAACATCATCAATCCAAAATATGGAGAACAAAAAAAACATGGTTATACACTGAAAAGATAAGTGACGTAGTGATTTCATTGTTTGATGTTAATATAGTTTAACACAAGCGTCATGAATTCGATCCTGAAAATCGGTATTGTCCCATCCCCTAATTTCTACTAAAAAAGTTTTAAAAAAAATAAAAAAAATCATCCGTTAAGTACTTTTCCAATTTTATTTAACATAATTCACATATCTTAAAGTAATAAATATACAATTGATCGGAAAACTTTTTTTGAGTTTATAATAATTTTGTAAAAAAAAAAACATAAACAAAACAAACAAACAAATTATCTGACTGTTTAAAAAATTTAACTGACAAATTTTGTGGGTTCACCTGTCGATTACAATAATCTCAAGCTAAAGACAAAATAATGCCAATAATCATCAAACTTACAACACCTTCTTCCCAACAAAAATTCATACAACATTTGAAAGCTTACCAACATACTGGCATTGTTTACAATGCCTAGCCGTTGCCGCCTCGATCGGCTCCTCGACAACAAACAGCAGGACGTGAAAAGGCGGTTGCCGCTGAACCTGCAGCCTAAACGACCAGCACCGCAATCCTCCAGTGACACACTCTCCGCTCTCCAACCGTCCAAACCCGAGCAACGCTGCCACGTTGTCTCGAAACGGCCCCATAAACTCGGCTGGATGACCATTCTCCCCAAAGCTCTTAAACCTAAACACCTTTTCTCTGCTGCCCCTCCTCCTCTTCCTGCCCGACATTTCAGCCATCTCCGTTCCCGTCCAACCAAAGCACGAAAATGGACGTGTATTTATGAGGGAATGTTGTGAGTTTTAAAAGTAAAGTGTGATGATGTGCATGATGGGGTTATAGAGAATCTAAAATATAGGAGCCATGCTTTTGGAGAAGGGTCAGAATTTTATTGTGTAGCCATTAGAAAATTTTAAAAAGCTCCGCCAATTTTTGAGGAATTTAAACGCAGGGTTTCTTGGCTAACTACCCCTTCCAAATTTTCCAATTTACAATTTTTTTTTTTTTTTTGCTATATGTAATTTGTATATGGTGTAAATAATGTGTATGAAGGATTTGATTTAATTTGTGGGAAAGTTCTAGTTGAGGGTGTGCCATGATAAAAATTAGCATATATCTTCTTGAATTGCACAACATTTATGTAACATTAAACAAAGATTTTGGAGCAATTTTATGGATAGTGTAAAATTGTTGGTCACAATTGTGAATTCTAATTATTTATTCACTACAAAAAGAAGATGGAACAAGAATGGTGTGGAAAGTGTTGTGGAAAAATTGGACATAACTCATGATTTATGAGGAGAATGCTATTGACCGAGGTTTGCCAAGTTTAAAGTGGGATCGTATCATAATACTAGATTTTGAACGAGTATTTCAAACTTGTACCTACTAAATACTCCTAAATTTTTTTGATTGTAATCATTACTTTTAAATACTCAAAGTAAATATTGATTTTAAATACTAATTATAAATACTCTTAAAAACTACACTCAAATAAACTTTTGATTGCAATCATTACTAACCATTACTTTTAAATACTCAAAATAAATAGTCATTCTACATAGTAATTTTAAATACTCTTAAAAACTACATCTAAACAAGTTTTTGAATGCAATTATTACTTCTAAATACTCTAAATAAATTTTTATTCTAAATACTCAAAATAAACTAGAACGTTCTTGAAGAACTATCTTGATCCATGTTATTGTTCTTCTCTCGGTTAATCTTCTTTGGAGCTTGATTAGGTTCTTGATGAAGAAATAAATATTCTAGGTGTTTTAGATGTGGAATTGTAGAGTAGTTTTTTTTTTATTATTATTACAATTGATAGGTTATTTTAAGTGTTTAAAAATTTAATTTTAATAATAATTCGTTTGAATGCAATTATTTATAGAATAATAGTCATTAATAGCTTATTTGAATGATTATTTTCTTAGAGAAATTGCTGTTTGAATGTAGTTAGAAGCTGATGAAATTTGGAATGATAAAGCTAAATTGTTACATATATACACATGTTAATGAAATTAGATAATGAACTAAAAAGGTGAAAAATGACATTAATGAAATTTGGAATGATAAAGCTAAATTGTTACATTATAATAAAAATAAAGAGGTTAAATTGTTACAAAAATGACATTGTAAGCCAAATTATAGAAGCCAGAAAGTATAATTGAACCATATCATGCAGCTCAACATCGTAGCCATCTAAAATCATTCACCATAGTTTTATAATTAGAAGCAAGCAAAAGATGAATAATAAAACAAAACAAAACTCTTAACTTCAATAAGGGCGGAACTTTCTAGCAGCTCTCAATTGTTGTATCCGTTTCTTGTCTTGCTCAAATTTACTTTGCAACATCAAAACCTCTGCAACAAACAAGATATCAGAGTGAAGTCAATCTTCCATTTTTTTCACTTGTATAAGAAACTGATTAATGCCGCAAGAATAATCCAAATGTTAACAATTAGATTAACAGCTCCCGAATTATTATAGGATATATGTGAGTGTTCATACCAACTTATGCACAACTCATATTTCTAAAAGGGCAAATCGTTTCAACTCCAATATTTGGTTGTCAACTAAAATTAAAATAAATTAATTTCTAAGTAGGTGACCACCATGAATTGAATCTATGATAATTTTCGTTTTTCACTGACTTTTTTACCACTATCTACGAAAATTTTCATTTTCCAGTCTTTTTTATCACTAGGCTAACTAGATATGGTTAAACCACCCTAGATAAAAGTTTCCAAAAGAGTACGGTCAAATGAAGGCATTTGAGTAAACAAAATCCAAGAAAAAAGTCGTTTAATTTTGAACCAATAACATGCATGCAGGCCAGCCATTGGTACGGTCAAATGAACACAACAGAACATAGAAGAAGTTCAAGGAAACCATTAGCTGACACTGAGTTAAAATGGATTTTTAAAACTGAGTTAAAATGGATAAGGCAGCAAACAATGACACCATGCACACAGTCCTCACTCCAATAACCGCTATGAACTATTTTCTCCAGCACCACGAAATACTTATCCCACAAACTGCTAAATAAAAATATAAATCTGAAGAAATTCTATTATCCTTTTGGGAGTATAATTGTTCATACCATTCCTCTGTGCTTCTCTTCTTTGGAATCGATAGAAATCCAGTCCAACATCTTTCTTCTTCTTTTTGGACATTTTTCCCTCTGTGGCATTTGGCGCAACGGAACCCACAGTAACCCCACTTTCAGCATCCGTAGTCTTTTTCCTCCCCTTTTGATGTACAACAACTGTCCATCCCCCTTCAGCAGCTTGCGCTTCCCTTTCTTTCTTTTCCTGTGTTAAGACAAAACGAAACAGCTCAAATACCCAGCCAAATATGCACAGCCAATGCAGGATTCAAAATTAATGATCATCCATTGGCAAATCAAGATGATGTAATAGGGAGCGTCCAAGTTAATGTCAAAGAAACCAAACTTGCATCGAGAAAAAGTTAACGGGTACGGGGGCATCCAAATAACCAAGCCCACATAGGGAACCCGACTAGAGGAAGAGATTACAACAAAAGAAAAAACAAACTAACTAATAATTACAAAAATTTTAAGTAACTAACGTCCAAAGAGAGACATAAAACCGGAGGTAGGCCAAGTAAAACTAGATTAAACATGACTCATCATGGTATCAACCAAAGTCATAATCAAAACTCACGAAATCAGATTCAAAGGCAGAACCTACCATGATGAATAAGGATGTATGGTTTTAAGTTGTCATTGTTTGAAAGGGCATATTACCTGTTCTAGTTGTGCCTCATGTGCAGTTATATAATCATCTATACGTTGCTGTAGTACCTTCAAGCCCAATCTACTTTCATGATATTCTGTAATCCACTCTGAAGACCATAAAGTTCACAATGTGAAATTTGTAAAATTCAACAAGATATTTTATTGAAGTATAAATGATACAATAATCTCTCTATAAATACCACGCAAAAGCAGACCCGCTTCAAGAAAATGATTTAGCAAAAGTCAAAGAAAACTCAAAAGGTTTTATTTCAAAGAAGAGGGAGGGGAGGGCTATTAAAACCGAGGCGGTACGAATAGAAAATAACAACTGCTGTCAATATGTATGAAGATTAAGCTGCATTGAAATAAAATGACATCTTAACTTATGCCCATAATTCTTACTTTTCATTCCCTTTGAAGTGTCGTCATCTCCAGAAGAGATTTGATATACATCATTTTCAAAAACATCATCACTTGATTTTAGAGACATTTTGGCATCCAGAGAACTAGAATCCTTTCTTCTCTTCTTGGAAGATTTTTTGGCCCTGCCTACATTTTTTTTAAAAAAATCTATTAATGCATCAGTTCGGGAGAAAAATAATCTACAGGTAGAATATATATCATTTAAACTCCATTCACTTTTTTTATACCTTTCAAGCATGCATCACTGTCCTCAAAGGGCTGATAAGTTTCCAGCTGCATGGCTCGTTCATTTTCTAATGAGTTTTCACAGTCGTTCGAGGATTTGCGGTTCTTTTTATCTTTCTTGTGTTTCTTTAATTTATCTGCAAATAAAATTACCAGTTACGTCTAAAGACTCCCAAGGTAGCATGTGTAGAAACAGTTACATTTCCAAATTCTTATAAAAAAGCTTTACTCTCCATAACTAGCATTTTGCCTAATTATAAAAGATATTAAACAGCACCCAAAAAAAGAAAAAACCACTTGACCATCTCAACTGGCAACACCCTGTGCATGGCCAAGCAACAAAATATCCTTTCAACCCACCCTATATAAAACGACAACAAACAAAGAAAATGATTCATAGCAACAATGAAAAGACGTGTGCACATGCTATCAACATTTTATATTCACAATGACCCTAAAGAGATGCAATACTAAACGTAAAGGGTTGACACACCATTATGTGCTTCTAAATCATTTACTGTCTTGAGATCGAGTTGATCGGTCTCATTGAAAGACGTTTGTTGAAGACTCCTCTTTGACGACTTCTTCTGCTTCTTTTCTTTGTTAACTCCAGTGATTGTACTTCCTAAGAGATCAAAGAAACAGAAATTAATAACTATGTGTCTATATACCAAGGCCAATCATATTAAACCCCTTCGCTTCCTGAAAATAAAAGGAGGAAAAAATGTAAATGGAAGGAAACAGAACACGAGGATTAAACAGTCACCCCTAACACCCACTAGAAAAAAGGACTAACAAGAAATCAATCACGTGCCAAATGAAGGAAGAAACATTCTTGAGTTCAACTTTTTTCATAGTCTATTCCAAGATGACCGAAGGAGTAATTAGACAATAAGCATACAGACAACAAGGTAACAAGCAAAAGACCATCATTTTCAATCGCAGGTTCGATGTTACTCTTGCGATGCTTTTTGTCGCGCTTCTTCGTCCTTCTATCCATCTCCCTCTGATTACCAGAAACACAAACAAGGAATAAATTAATTATTCAAAGAAAGAAAAAAATATGCAAATAATGAAAGCCTCAAATGACAGACATATGTAATATATCAAGATCCATAAGGTATCTCAAGGCAGTTCCAAAAGTTCCAGTTATCCGCGAGGCTGATTATTCGTTTTTGCGTTGATGTTGAAAAGTAATCAAAACAATTCCTAGTTTCTATCATAACACAAGTTCTAACCTGCATAGTTCAATTGAGAAGAAAAACGTAGATGGGGATTTTAAGAATACCAGTAATGACAAGAGTAGAAAAACAGGAAAATCTGTAGGTTGGAGACTGCGCCAGCACGAACGTGAGAAAAACGGCGCGGCAGCAGTGGCAGCGGCGGCGATACCAAGCAGCTGGAAGAAAGAGCCTGAGTAGCCGGCGAGAAGAAGATAGTGGAGCACGTGAGAGTGAGAGGATGATGAAAGCGCTTAGGTTTTTTTTCTTTTTTTGTAATTATGAGTTGTTTTTTTTTTCTACAAGAGTGTCACTCGTTTATATTTGATATTAAACATTTAGTTTTAAACACTCATCAAACTTTCTATCAAATTAGTAGTAAACAATCACTTTTAAAACATTCATCGAATTATCAATCAAACTACTCGATCAAATTTCACATTAAATGTATCACTCAACTACTACTAACACTATCCACGAACAAATAATGAATTATCGAACTACTACTAATACCAATCTTCAAACAAGTACTTAACCACTCAAAACTACCATTAACCCTTTCACTATACTCTTTTATACAAAAAAACAAACAAAGCATAAGTTTTGTCTAGTAATTTGAAGAAAGTTACGGTTTAATCCCAATGTTTAAAAATTTAGGTTTTAGCCAAAGTTATTAACACCCACTCGATTAATAATTAGAGTCTCTTAAATCTTTTGTATTAAAAAAATGCATTATTCATACATCATAGTTTACATCTACTTACTTAATTCGCTATAGATTAAATAAGAACTAAAGTATAAATTTTCATCGACCAAATCCTTGACGTGGTGTGGAACTGAATTACCACCAAACAATAAAACCAACTCCCAAACTTTGTTGAAATCATACCTACAAAATTTATAATTTTCCAAAAAAAAATCTCTTAAACCCAAGCTATGCTCATCACCCTAAACTTGAACAAGAGGCGTTTTTTCTCCACTGGAAAAAGACCTTGTATCATCGTCCTTTTAAGGGATGGAAATCATCAAAATATTAGGATAGGGACAAACATTTCAAATTTCTGTACAACTCGGTATCATCATTTGTTGAAGTGGAGAAATTTGCAGTTCGGCAGAGCAGTGGTTCGAGAGCTTTCAAAATACCGCAGCTCTCTTTCTGTTCGTTAAGTTCCTTCAACATTCAGATGATCAGGTGTGCCCTAGACTGTTAGAAAGATTGATTTCTTGCTTCCGTTTCAAATTCAACCACGAACGCCAATTTCTGAATTATGTTTTCATTAATTTTTAGATTATGTGATATACTAGCCATCTATGATATCATTTTCTTAATTATACGTGCATCTTGTGATATGGAAGATTAATTACCCCATGCTTAGAACGATATAACTTTATACAAAACCTCTGAGCTCGTTGAACTTCGTTTTCCGTTTCTCTAAGGAATGGCTGGTTTAGTTTCGTTAAGCGGCGAGACGAATCTATTTGTACAAAGTGTATTTGCAATTGTCGTAAAAGGCCATTGGAAGCACCTATTGAATCCTAAGATTAGCTCTAGTTTGACATCGACATGCATCCACAAGATTCTCCTCCGGCTATCGTATAACTGTTCTGGTCCTTCACTTTCTTTGGCGTTTTTCAAGTGGATTGAGTTGGTTCCCGATTATAAGCACTCCCTGCAGTCCTCATGGGCCATGATTTGCATACTCACAGAGCACAAACATTTCAAAACTGCACAAAATTTGCTCGAAAAGATTGCACATAAGGATTTCATATCATTCCCATCGGTTTTAAATGCTTTGGCAGACACTTACGATAATCCTGATGTCAATGCACATATCTTGAGCTGGCTTATTATCATATATGTGAATTGCAAGATGACCCATGACGCTATTCAAGTTCTTGAATATATGAGGCTTCATGAGTTTAAGCCACATTTGCATGCTTGTACTGTGCTATTAAATTCCTTGGCCAAGGACAGGTTATCTGACTTGGTATGGAAAACTTATAAGAAAATGGTCCGAATTGGAGTTGTTCCTAATATTCATATATACAACGTGCTAATTCATGCTTGTTGCAAGTCTGGGGATGTCGATAAGGCTGAACAACTATTGAGTGAAATGGAATTGAAGTCTGTTTTCCCTGATCTTTACACATACAACACATTGATATCTTTGTATTCTAGAAAGAGTATGCATTATGAAGCTTTATGTGTTCAAGATAGAATGGAAAGGGAAGGAGCAAGCCCTGACATTGTAACATACAATTCCCTTATATATGGGTTTTGTAAAGAGGGTAGGATGAGAGAGGCTGTGAAGCTTTTTCGTGAAATCAAGGATGTTTCACCGAACCATGTTACATACACCACGCTAATTGATGGATATTGTAGAATGAATGACCTTGAAGAAGCACTAAGATTATGTAAGGTGATGGAAGCGAAGGGTTTGCACCTGGGAGTTGCGACTTATAATTCAATTCTCCGGAAGTTATGCGAGGAGGGCAGGATAAGGGATGCAAATAAGCTCTTGAATGAGATGGGTGAGAGGAAAGTTGAACCCGACAACGTCACTTGCAACACATTAATAAATGCTTACTCCAAAATAGGAGATATGAAGTCTGCGCTGAAAGTGAAGAGCAAAATGTTGGATGCTGGACTGCAGCTCGACAGTTTCACATACAAGGCCCTGATTCATGGATTTTATCGGGTAAGAGATATGGATAAGGCTAAAGAGATATTATTTTGCATGCTCGATGTTGGATTATGTCCTGGTTATTGTACATATTCATGGCTAGTTGATGGTTACTGTGAACTAGGAAATGAAGAAGCTATTATAAGTCTACTGGATGAGTTTTCAACTAGAGGTACATGTATTGATTTATCAGTGTGCAGGGCACTGATAAGAAGGCTGTGTCATAGAGAAAGGGTTGGCCATGCTGAAAAAATATACAGCATCATGCAACATGGAGGTATATCAGGAGACAGTGTGGTATACACAAGCCTAGCATATGCTTACTGGAAAGAGGGGAAGTTGAATCTTGCCTCGGAGATGCTATGCGAAATGACTAAAAGAAGGTTGATGATAACCCTCAAGATATATAGATGTTTCAACGCTTCTTATGAATGTGACAAGCACATCTTACATCTCTTTTGGGATCATGTTGTCGAGAGAGGCTTAATGTCGAAAAGCATCACCAAGGAAATACTGAAAACTAAGTTGCAAACTGGCTGATCAAAAACCTTATCATTGTTTGGTTGTTGATGAGCTGCTTTGGTTGGTCAATCACAACAGCATGCAGCTGAAGCAATCCTTGCACGATAATTGGTCGATCATAGCGAACAATTAACGATATGCTGAATGGTTGTACACTTACAAATGCACTACTCTTGCCTTTCATGTAAATCCGTGCATTTTAACCCCTTGACTGCAAGACCATATCATAGATGGGATAATGAAATGATACTCCTTACACGGTCGAGATATTCTCCTGACAGAATTCTGTGCGTATGTTGCAAATGAGAAAGGACAGTTGTTGCCCTATCATCAGTTAAGAATCCAAGCAAAACGCCTAGAGGGTATTATACGATTTTTTTATCTTGCCGTGCTCGGTGGAGCTACAAGGTTACACCCCTCCGGCTGCTTCCATTCTTCATGCAGGTACCAAATCTGATGCTCCTTGGATTCTTTGATACAGAATTTAGAGAAAATTGACGGTTGTATGAAAGTTTGAAATGGAAACAATGAAAAATCTGAGTTTGTTTATTTTTCAAGTGCATTATCTCGTCTCGCGTTAGGAAGAACAAGTTATTATAAATTTGATCATTTAGATTGTGTCAAAATTGATGCTGGTCAAGCGATTTGCTGACTTCAAGGTGTAGATTTTTTCTTTATAACCGAGAATTGGCTACTACATATTCGGGACACCTACATTCGTCTCTAAACGAGTGGCACTTTTTTACTTTCGCTATAAGGGCAGGATTATTAAAAGTTCATTTTCTCGGAGCGATTGGGGTTTTGAAGTGTCAAGAAAGATGGTTATAAGTTTGTTTTTTTTTCCTGTGTATAATATAATATATTTTATCAAGCTCAGTGATAATCATTTTCCATGTTATCCATTAGTTTTTATGGATCAATTTGTCTTCAAGTAAGTTTTTTATCGATATAATGTATATTCAATTATGCTTTTTGGTCAAATATTAATTCAATAATATTTTTAAGGGAAAATTACCTTTTTTGGTCCCTTGTTTAGGCTCTATTTTAAATTTGGTCCATATGTTTTTAAATTGTGCACTTTTACTCACATGCTCACTTTTAGTTATTTTGTATTCTTTAGCTTGCTTTTGTATCTATTTTCTTTTCAAAACCGAATTCAGATAAAATAAATATTTCATCCATATATTCAAAAGGTAAAATTAGTCTAATCATCATTTTAGTCGTCATTACTATTGGGATGCAAACAAAGTATTTCACATTGGTTAAAAGAGAGAAAGATCATGAGTATACAAGTGATGACAAACATCTCCATGGGTGTATGCTCAAAGTGGTCAATATCATATCAATGCGAAGATTTCAGAGCAACATAACCGATAACCCCACCCACCTAGGGAAAGAAGATTGGAAGATAGTTTTGTTTTTTAAATAAAATAATATAAACCAATCAATCGATTTTTTTTATTCCACATAGAATACATTAAAAATTACACCTATGTGAGTTATAATATCATTTCAATATAGTCTTTTACTTATTTTAACAATATTTAGTTGACATTTTTATAAGAATAGTGAGTTTACTTTTTTTTTTTTTATTATTAATCTTGATCTTCATTTTTATTTTCTCCAACTCTCAATTATTTATTTTATATTACTTAACATAATATTTATCTTTTAAATGTCATAATCAATATTGTGAGCTTATAAACAATGTTTTTATTTATAATTTAAAAAAATATAAATTTGTTTTTTTGAAATAGTAGAAGATATACTATTAAAACAAAAAATGTATGTACTTTAATCTTTGTAAAAGTGCAAATATTTTCACTTAATCATTAATATCAATCTACTTAAATGTATATTTTTTTATTATATCATTTGCAACTTTAATGTTGTACTTATTTCTAAAATTAATGTTATAGATAATTATTTCACTATACATTAAATAAATAAAAAATATATATATACACATGCACATATATTTACATAAGAAGTAATTTACAGTTGATTTTTTTTTTTAATTTTGTTTACGTAGATAAAATTTGATTTCTAAAATAAAAATTTATTATAATAACAAGGTCTATGCTTAAATATATTACTAGCGCGAAACAGAGTTAAATTATTATAGTCAAATGAAATGTCTATATAAAATTCAAAACCAGCGTGGAGAGAAAGGTTTTAGCGGGATTCTCCATTGGTTCCCGCCATCAAAAGCATTTGCTCACTTCGCTGAATCAAACCAGAGATCGCAAATGGCTTCCTCCGCTTCACTTTCATCCAAACCCAGAACCCTAATCGACATCTTCCAGCCAGCACTTTCCAAGCGCGCCAAAACCTCACACACATTGAAAACCCTCTCAACCTCGGACGAGAAATGCGATTCAGACCTCACGTTGACTTCCTCCTCGACGGACATGTCCGCCGTTCAGAAATCCCGGGCGGAAACCAACAAATGGATGGCCAGATCGAAGCGCAATCTCAAAATTTGCTCAGATAGGGTTTCCAGATGGGAGAATGGATGTGTGAAGTTGGAGGAGCTTTTGGTGGATGAGACATGGTTCGAAGCTCTTCCTGGAGAGTTTGAGAAGCCCTATGCTCTTAATCTCCGCAGATTTGTAGAGACTGAGATTTGCAGTGGCGGTGTTCCTGTTTATCCTCCTCCCCGTTTGATCTTTAATGCTCTGAATTCTACCCCTTTCGATAGGGTGAAAGTTGTTATTCTTGGTCAAGATCCTTATCATGGGCCTGGTCAAGCTATGGGTCTTTCGTTTTCTGTTCCCGAGGGAGTTAAAATCCCATCTAGTCTTCTCAACATATTCAAGGAACTGAAGGAAGATCTTGGTTGTTCCATTCCATCCCATGGAAATCTAGAGAAATGGGCTGTTCAGGTGCGTTTATAGTTGCTATATTCTTTATAGTCTACTTATCGCATTTTTCAAAGAGAATGAATGGAAGAGCTGAAACGATAGTGTTTCTATTATTAGGGTTCGGTAGGAATTAATATATAGATACTTCTAGTCTATATAGGTCTTGTGAATATTTTGATGCTACGGAAATGCTACCTGGCCTTCTTACGTTTGCCCTTATGCATTTGGTACTTACTCCTTATTTCGTTTACTTAGAATAGTTTTAAATTTTAAAAAATGGGGTTTAATTAAGGAACAGGACAATCCTGATTACACTTGGATCTCTTTATGCAGGTTCCACTTGTTTGATTTGGTTATAATATGTGGATTATTGTCTTGCTTATCTATAATTAGATGAAAGATATGTTCATATAGGTTTAAGAGAAATGGATATGGTTCGTGATATGGTTGTGAATTTGGGCGATTGGTGATGGAATGAGGAAATATTTTCAGAAATTTAGTGCATTTTGTCTGAATTGAAAACACCATTTGTCGAGAACAGTAATCAGCAGTGCCAGCTTCAATATTTTTAAACTTGTTAGTCTAAGATTGGGTCAAATATTTAGATTGTTCCTATCTGACTCTCTAAGTTGAGGGATTGGATGTTGATCTTTCCTGCATAGAAAATGCCTGATTAGTTATTGTGCTCGGAAAAATTAGTTTGTTACTGTTAGAACGTGATTGAAGTTCTATTTGGTGTCTTTTTCACCATTCTGCTCTCTGAAATGTTTTTTATATACACTGTAGGGAGTCTTGTTGCTTAATGCTGTTCTCACAGGTAATAATCTTCTTTTTCAATCTAAAGTTCTGTACCTTCTTAAATCGGTATACTGTATTGTTTAAATCAGTCAAGTGGAGGTCAATCTATTTCTTATCCAAAAAAAGGTATAGTGGAGGTCAAGTTAATAGGCAAAACGCTTTGATTTGTTCTTTGTGACATTTTTGAACAAATATTTCATTTATAATGTTTTCTCTTTGCCATCTTAAATAACTTTTCGTACCTAAACAACCTAACTTTCCAGCTCCAAAGAAGAAGAATAATATCGAACTTTATGCCATCAGCAACATCTAAAACATCAAACCAAAAACTCATCAAACATCCCGTAACCAGCACAAAGAGATACAATGCTAATAGATAGCCATATCTTCAAAGCCATTAACTCTTAAAGCCGAGATCTCCAACCACTAAAAAAAATAAAAATCTTTCTAATTCTAAATTCATCAACCAGCAAATACATGAACTGCCAACCTTTTCCTTTGTAAAGAAAAAAAAAACAGTAGAAGGCCGCCGTATAGGTTATCTTCAACAAACAACTTTATAAAGTAATAGCATAAAAATGGCGTGAACTCAAAAAGGAAAAATAAAAAAAATTAAATGGTGCAGTGAAAGCCCATGGGAACAAAGCTAACAAACACTCCCCCGCCCTAATACCCAAAGACAAGGTCAGAGCGCCCTTTCCGAGACTGCAGAAACCAAACCAAAAAAAAATTGAACAAACTGAACCCATGCTTTATATGCAAGGAAAGGAATCAACTGCTTGAGAAGCATCACTTAAGGACTAAGAATTTCTTGTTCTATCCCATACGTATCAAAACTTAATGCAAGTTCTACATTCTTCTATTCTTAGGTCAAGATGCATGGTTTCTTTCATTTAGTTATTGATAAATACTTTGGTTTTGCATGTTTAGTTAGAAAGCATCAAGCCAACTCTCATGCTAAGAAAGGATGGGAACAGTTCACTGATGCTGTCATCAAGACAATATCACAAAAGAAGGAAGGGGTTGTTTTTCTTCTATGGGGGAACTCTGCTCAAGCGAAACTGAGGTACCTCTGAATTATAATATAATATTAGTTTTTAGGGTGAGTACATTACTGGAAAAAACAACGTAATCATAGAATCACGGTTAATATTTATAATATAATTACCTTTATATTTTTCTTGTTCAAAGAATGAAAATACGTGACCTTTGGATTAAAAATAATGCATGTACCATGTATTTTCTATACGCTATACAGAATCTGGCATTCCAAATCTCAACTGGGAAAAGTAAATTAAGATAGAGAAATTTTCAGTTGAAGACTAGTAGTATTTGATAGATAACAACAGTAGGGTCAGAACAGTTAGAAAACTCTGCAGTTCCTGCATGCAGGTGTGTGGTTTTTGCTACTTTGTGGTTCCTTAGGTTCACATATCTTATAAAAAAATATTGATGTTTCACATATTAAGCCTCGTGCCTGCCTGGCCTATCGACATGCTGATAGAGCCTAGTCTCTATAAAATGGCCCCCTCACTCAATATGAGTCATTGATCAATCTACTTGTTTTTTTCAATACGGTCAATAATACATTATATAGGTTATAGATGATTATCAACTAACCACCCTTGTAACTACCTAACTAAGTACTCCACCTTGTAACTAACTAACAACGGCCCCCTAATAGGGAAAGTACCCTAAATACTTCACTTTAGTAGTGTTGACTGTTCTGTTGAGTTAAAAAATAAAAAATAAAAAATGGAGCATTTCAGCATTATAATTAATTGATGGGTATAATCCTATTTGCCCTAGAGACATTTGTTTTCATAAAACTAATACTTTGCTTTTTTAGTGATTTGTATAGCCATCTTGGTAAGTAGGCTCTAAGCTTAGAAGTATAGAAACTTGTCCTGTGAAGTGTACAGAGAACTATTTGTGAAAACGTGGCTTTGCTGAGGTTTATGACCAACGGTAGTGCAATGTTCATATACCCCACCCAGCTTAGGTTTTGTTATTTTGACAATTAACTTCGAAAAGACTTATTAAAGGGATTTAGTTCCTCTGGTGGGCAATAGCGTGCTACTTCATTAAAAAGACTGATATATGCACAGGTTAATAGATGAGAAAAGGCATCACATTCTCAAAGCAACGCATCCTTCTGGTTTGTCTGCTAATAGAGGCTTCTTTGGCTGCAGGTTAGTCTCGTCCTTCAATTCCCATAGGTTTTCTTTGAACCTTCTATTTTTGTTCAAATATAAAGAAGAGAAATATGGGATTTTCTCTAGCCTTTGTACTTTATCATTTCCCTTCAATATAGTTCTCACAACAAAATTCAATTGCAAGTTCAAGATTTGGTATTTTGTGTATGACGACTGTATGGACATGTCACTTTGTTTTCTGCCTTCTGTAAGACCAGCCTACTTAAATTGGAGCACTTTTTGGCTTGATTTTATGTGTAATTATATTCTGAGAGTGAGTTTGGAATAGCAAAAAAAAAAAGAAAAAAGTAGAACAAACAATATTTGGGTTATCAAGTATGCAACCTCGTGTATGTTGGGCTGAATCCACTAATGTTTTAAATCGTGCATCTTAAGAAAAACTATACGGCTTTCCTTTAGTTCTGCAGCCTGTTTTTTGCACATATAGACAAATTGTAAGGCTGGCGAACTTACAAACTAGGTTTGTTTTGAGCGTTTATGGAGATTTTATAAACAAGTTTTTATAATCACTTTCTAAAAACCTTATAGAAACGAGTTATTATTATAATTTCTTCTTTATAATCACTCAAAATAACTCCTCATTTCTAAACACTCAAAATAAATACTCAACAATTTTACAAACAAACACCCCCTAGAGTATTAGCACTGCAATGTTCTAAACTCTAATATGAAGCTGTTGGGAATACGTAAATTCTTTTTTTAGTAGTGACCACGTTCCCAAGGGATGACGCAGTTGTCGAAGGCTTGAGCTTTAAAGGTGTGCTTTATTCGAGGTTTCAAATTTGAGATCTACTTATGACATTAATTTGTAGATACTTCTCGAATCTCCATTCCTCTATGTCTCTCGGTGTATGGCCTAGGGACGGGTGTGGTTATCCTGAGTATAGTTGAGCGAAGCTTCGATTTTTCAGTAAAAGAAAAAAATGAAGTTGTTGGGATAAGAATACAAACAAAGCATTGTTCATATTGGGTAATTAAGGGGTAAGTTTTATATAGAAAAAAAAGGGCATGTGAGCTTATGCTCAAAGTAGATAATATCTTATCAATGTGTAGATTTGTTGAGGGTTTGTCCTTCTCCTAAATAGAAGCTTTCTAGATATGGTTTTTCTTTTAAACCCTTATCTGGGCTGTTCTAAGGCACATAACTGTTTCACTGATCGAATTTGTGTTCTGCCAACTGTGGATTTTCGACAGGCATTTTTCTCAAACAAACATGCTTCTGAAGGAACTAGGCTCTGCCTCTATAGACTGGAAGCTTTGATCCAGAAACCTGCTTGAAACATTGCAGTTCATTTTGTGGATACACTGCTCAACCATGGGTCATGCTTGGATCGGCGGCTGGATCGACGGTTTTTTTTGAATTTTCCTTTGTTGTTTAATCATCGTCTACTATTTTTTTTGATCATAGTGTTGTGTGCAGTTTGATACTGATCCAAAGCCTATGTACTTTTTTGATTAAAATTAGGTTAAAATATGATTTTGGTTATTAGATTTTCATTTTTGTTTCATTTTGGTATATATATTTTCAAAAATTCAATTTTAATCTCTATACTTTCAAATTTGTTCCATTTTGGTCATTCAACTTTTTATAGTTCAAGTTTAGTTCCTAAACTTTAATAAAAATTTAAAATTGATCTTTATAATAAATTTAAATTAAATTTAATGAAATTGGTTAATAATGTTAATAATTTCAATACAAGTATGTAAAATATGTGAACATATTTTTAAAGTTTATAGAGAAATGGATATATGTTTTTTTTTTAAATTAACACAAAAATTATAATGACTAATTTTAAGTTTTTTTTTTTTGAAAGCATGTGGATCAAAATTGAACTCTTAGAAGTTTAGTAATCAAAATGAAATAAATTTGATAGTTTAAGGACCAAAATAGAACAAACTTGAAAATTTATGGATTAAAATGAAACAAAATTGAAAGTCTAGGGGTTAAAATGATATTTTAACCTTAAAATTATTAGTAGGTACACGCTTTTTTCATCTTTTAACTAGTAAAGCCAAATTTAGTTGTAGGAGTAATTTCGATTTAGTTTTTATCGATTTTGTGTCAAATCGACAATCGAATTAATATCTTATGTTTTTAGCATCTGTTTGATAATCATTTAAAATAGTACTTGTAAGTTTAAAATTAAATTTACAAGTATTATATCAATACGTATTTTCACGACTTTGATATCTACATATGACTTGTATTTTTAAAAATTAAACCAAAATTGAAAGTAAACAAAAAAAATTTCAAAATACTTGTTTTTGTTTATGAATTTTGATTAAAATTCACCTATTTTCTTAAGAGAATCTGAAATCATACTTGGAAAAATTAAGTAAATACAAACTTACTTTTCAATAAGAATTAGATATATTAAAAAAAAAAAAAATTATCTCACTTTTTAATTTAATTATAAGAATTTTATTTTATTAATAAAAAACAACAATCTTCATAAATATCGCATTATTTAAAAAACAACTGGCTTGATTTTATTTTTATTTTTTGTACAACAAAAAAAATTAGAGAAACTCAAGCAATTGATGTAGTGCTAAACCTTTTAGCGTAACATTTATTATTTCAGTAAAAGAAAAAACTCGCATTTATTTTTTAGGGTCAAATTTGATGGCTTTTACCCATTTTTGTTTCAAGGGAAAAAGAAAAAAAAAAGAAGCGAAAGCAGATAGTCTCGCTTAATTAGCAAGCAAATTCAGACACAGAAAGCTGAAGGCAGAGAAAAAAAAAAAGCTTCGAGAGAGACAAATGGAAACTCCCGACCTTTCGAATTCCCGCAAGTATGGTGTCCCTTTCTACGCAGCTGCTTGGTTGCCTTCTTCTTTCCTCCAATCCGAGCAGGAAACGCCACAATCTGAAAATGATCGAGATCAAGTCGCTGATGCTGACGTTTCTGCCGACGACAAAGCCCCGCCATCTCAGCCCTCCACCGCACTTAATTACTTTATAGCCGCCGCTGGCGGCGGCGGAGAAGGTCGGAGTGGGATTTCCAACGCCCTCGTTCTCGCTCGTTTCGATTTCGAATCCCGCTCGCTCTCAGATCAGCCTGTAATCTCTCTCTATTCTTGTTTGGTTATTATTATTTTCTTATATTTATTGATTGCTGAGTATTTGGGGTCAGCCCTATTACATTGGTAAACCCAAGTTAATTTCTAGGAGGTGGCATCATGGACTGAAGCCATAGTTTCTTAGTTCCCGAAAGCCCATTTGACTATTAGGTTGATGGCTTATGTGGTTGTTTCTTGTTGTTTTTTCGAGTTTTTCTTGCCCGGGATATGCTTGGCGTTTTCTTTTTCTTGATCTCTGTTATTAATTGAAGCAGAAATGGGGATTATGAGTTTTTGTTTAACGTTAATTCTCTTTGCTCATTAGGGTTATATACACCACTTTTTTTAATTTTAGGATCATCTTTGGTATGTTTTCTAGTGATAGTCTTAAAGAAAAATTGTAATAAAAATAATAAACAAACTCAACCCATGAAGGGGAGAATTGTGGTATTGTAATTTTCTAGATTTATTTGGATAATGTGGGATGCTTTTTCTTTGGTAGCCTTTAGCTAAATTTTTGTACTACCACTTTTGGGTATTACTTTGCAACACACATGGAACTTCTTCCGAGTTTCATTTTCTATCCTTTTGCATTCATTTGTAATCTGTTCTTCCAGGTTACAAAATATGGAACTGGTTCTGATTTGCCTTACAGAATGGCTGTTCATCCAGCTGGAGATGGAATTATTTGTTCTTTGCCAAAAAGTTGCTGGTATACCATTTCATTTGTTAACTCCACTTCGAATTGATTTGATCCATAGATGCAGGTCATTAGTTCTTTCTGGGATGAAACTATGGATTGTCAAAATTTCAATATACTGATAGCTATTTTAGGCAGGCATGCATGATGTACAAAAAAAAAATTGCAATAACTTGGTATGTTATTGCTCATATATCTCATGTGAGGTCCTGCAATAGGTGCCCTCTTTCGGAAGATCGAAATATGATGGGCTAAGTTGTTATTGCTCATTTATCTCATGACTCATGTATGGAAAAAAAAAACAAGAAGTTGCAATAACTTGGTATGTTATTGCTCATATATCTCATGCGAGGTCCTGCTATAGGCGCCATCTTTCAAAAGATCGTAATATGATAGGCTACATTGTTAATTAAGCTAAAAGATCGTAGTACAGTTCTTTCAATATTGAAATAAATTTCCTAGTTCATCATCCTAAAATATAACTGAAGTTTTCTTAACAGAACTTTCTGTCCTATAATATTGAACCGCAGTGTGGAATCATATACTGCGGTAAATTTGATTGAGCCCTTGCCATCTACTCTATCATGGTGTAACGTGAGTGTGTCAATTTGTAACTAATATTGTTCTCTCTTTATTCAGCTTGTTTAAGTTGGATACCAAAAAGGAAGATGGAGACCAGGAGCTTGGGCTAAAACTCTCTCAGGAGGTGCTTAGCAAGTTGGAAGATGTTGGGCTGCAGTTAGCGTTGGTATTTAACAATGAGGGCTCTTTGCTTGCTACTGGTGGAGAGGTAGGAATTTTCTATTTGATTGAGCTTGAAAAGAAAACAATTTTGCACAGCTGCACTCAATTTAAAATACTAGAGAAAGGTAAGGCATTCTCTGATTACAAAATGGTCAAATAACTTGTGCATTTCTCGAAGTGGCACACGGTTTGCAAATGTATACTTTCTCTATATTTATGACAGGCATTTCTTTCCTCTTCAGTTTTCCCCTTAAAGCTTCATATATGTATGGTCATTTTATTTTCTTATGCTTCTACTTCATTGCTTGCATCTATTAAAATGCCGTAGGATGTTTGATTATTATCTAAAAGTAGCTTGCATCATTATTCTCTGATTTTTATGCAGTACAGGATGGCAATTTAAGGGTATTCAAGTGGCCTAGCTTGGACATTGTTCTCGATGAGCCCAGTGCCCATTCTACTGTGAAGGACTTAGATTTCAGGTCTGCAATGTTATTTATTTATTTTCTTTAATAGCTCTTGCATATATTATACACAATACATGTATGTTGTTGTTCCTTCTTTCATTACTATAGGCTTTAGTTATAGGATGGGATCCATAGTTAGGAAATTAGTTAGAGAATTTGGTTATAAATAGGAGAGTGTGGGTAGTGAAATGCTTGCATTGAGTGAATTTTAGGGCTTGAGTGGTCTCTAGAAAGGGAGGATCCAAATGCCTCTAATTACTTGGCTATCTTGTAGTTTTTCTTATGATTTCATATCAATAGATCTTGGATCTTATCGCTTTACCACCGTTAGTTGATATCATTAAATTTACTTCAATATATTAGATTAAGCTATTTGGTCGATTGGGGATTGAATATGATTCAACATGGTATCAAAGCAGAGAGTCATGTGTTCAAACTCATGTGAAGTCTTTTCATTCCCAATCCCTATTAATATTGTTTTACACTTGTTGCACATTCTTCATGTTCTCAAGCTCACGAGTGAGGGAGAGTATTTGTTGATATAATTAAATTTACCCAACCTATCTGCTTGAGTTGATCGGTGATTTAATATGATTCAAACTTTTTCTATGTGGAGAGATCTTTTGTTTTTCTTCCCCAAGGTTATCCCCTATTTTTTGTAATTTCATAAATCATTATAGTTGTTTCTTATCCAAAAAAAGATATATGATGCTTGTTTATGTAAACTTCTATTTGATGAAGTTATGGTGATAGTTGTTATTTTATGTTTGCAGTCCTGACGGAAAATATCTCGTCTCCTTAGGTGGTCCTTGTAGAGTGTGGGATGTGACTTCATCAACTGTAGTAACTGCTCTTCCAAAAGAAAATGTGAGCAAATAATTGATTTTATTATTGGAAGATGTAGTGATTTCTATATTGCATTATAGGCACTTTGCATTAGCTCTTTACCGTATGCCTTTGGTATTTGGGCCCGTCTCATTTGCTTCGTAAGTATATGGCCTTTTCTTATAGATTTGTTTGTGGTGGGGTGTTTTCTTTTGGACTTCGTGGGGCTTTCTGTAGTGTGATTGCGCTGGGTGCTTTTGGGGGCTTCCTTATGCTTATTCCTTTTTTTTTTTTTTTGTTATACAAAGAATCAAACTTCCATTGAGGGAAAAAAATGAAAGCAAAGAACACACTAGCATTCTAAGTAGGAAAAAGGAGACTTGAGGAATATTATCACAAAATTTCTATGTTACTGACTAAAAAAAACATAGAACTTCATAAGAGACCATACATCACTAGAATCTTTCTTAACTTCTAAATGTCATTTTATTTATCTCACCCACAGTCCCACAACACAACACAAACTCTAGCCTGCCACAAGAACATCCCCTTTATCCAAAACAGAAATCAAAGTTCTCTTTAGCTCTCTTCTCTTTTTTTACTATATTTTCGCTACCCTCCTTGTCAATTGGAGGAAGGTCTTTTGTAAAGTTGCTCCTTAGAGCTCTCTCTTGTAATTTCATATATCAAAGTAATTGTTTCTTATTTAAAAAAAGTCCTCTTTAGCTCTCCAACAAAGAATGCAACAAATGGCCAACCAAGAAGATATCTCCCTCACAACTTGATTTAAGGTGTTATTCCTTCGTGAATGATTTCCAAACGAAGAATTGAGTTTTCTTTGGAATTTCAATTTCCACATAGTAGAAAAAACGATTCACCAACTGAAGAGAGTATCCAATAAGTTCTAGAAAAATTAATGACGAGAGAAACTCTTACAGAGATTATGCATCCCAAAGACAGATACCCATCCTCCCTGTCTAAGGACAAACCCCTCAATCAAAGATAAGAGGGTCAGGATGCCTTTTGTTTCCTACCTGATGCCAGAAGCCAAAAGAAATGGAAGGAGGGCTACCAAACAGATCCAAAATGCCAACCACAAAATGTTCTCTATTTTCTATTTTTGTGGATAAGAACCCCATGATGGTTTTTCAAAGAAGACAAGAGACAAGTGTTACAACTGAATTCGAGGAAGCATAGAGTAGAGGGGTCTATCTCCTATAAACCTTAATGAGGAGATTCTCCATATCTTATTCATTAGAATGACACATTGATACAATTAAGTTTACCTCAACCCATAAGCTTGGTTTTGGGTCGATTGGTTATTTAACATGATTCGACATGGTATAATAGCTCGAGGTCTTGGGTTCAAACCTATACTGAGTCATTTCATTCCCAAGTACTATTGATTCCCACTTGATGGTCCTTCTCAAAATTTCCAAGCCGATAAGTGAGGGGGTGTTAGTTGATATAATTAAATCTTGATTCTTGTTGTATTTTGGTGGTTTCGGCTTTTGTAGTTTCTTCTTGTTGGGTTGTCATGATTTCTTAAGTGTATTTTATGTTGCTCTCTCTGTTCGTCTGCTTGTATTTCTCCATCGTTTTTCATTTCGATGTTTAGTTGGGTTTTCGGGATTTATCCTCATGTTTGGTTTGTTGCTGTTTTCTTTTGTCCTTTTGAGCTTGTACCGTTGAGTCTTGTTTCTTGTTAAAAAATGAGGTAAGACTCCTCCTTTCTGAAGCAAAAGAAAATACTGTCACCAGCCAATTGAAGATGTGATAGGGGCACTCTATGCTGACCTACCGCAAAATCCTCAAGAATCTTATCCTCCACCCCTCTTGAAACCAGAGAATACACCTCTATAAAGAGAAGGGGTTGATGGGATCACCCTATCTCGAACCTAATGCAACTCGAAATATAAGACCTTTACTTGTAACTTGCAAGGATAGTATCCAAAACAATTCAAACCATAGGCTTACGCAAAGTCAATCTTGACACCCTCCTAACTAGGACCCCTATATTTCTCAATAGCCTCCTCATTCACAAAGATGGTTTAATCAAGGATTTGCCTCCAACAATAAAAACCCCTTATTAGTTGATTTTTTTTTTCACTACGGCCTTTGGTTCTTCCCAAGTAATCATTGATAGAGAGAAGCATGACCCACTTCTTACTTCCAAAGTACATCAAGATTTTTCTTCTTTAAGCTTTCTATTTTATGTTTTCACTCATTGTTGTTTAAATTTAAAAACATGTCAACCATTCAATCCAGTTATCATCTCATGCGTCATGCCCACCACTTCTTTGGCAGTATTGACAATTAAATTTCTCTTTATTTTAATTTAATGACTTGTTGGGTTTGCAGGATGAGGTATTTACCTCATGCAGATTTTCTTTGGCCAACGATGGGAATATGGTTTTGTACACCGCTACAGTGACTGGTAAAGAGATTTATTCTTTCTTGTGTTTGCCCCTATTGTTATCTAATCTTGTTGAGGATTGTATTAATTAGGCAAAGGTGGAAGTATTGTAACTTGGAATGTCTCCTCTTGGAGGAGGGCAGCCTCAAAGCTCATAACTCGTGATAATATTACTGCATTCAATGTTTCAGCTAATGGAAAACTCCTTGCCTGGTATTAAACTATGTGATTTTTTTCTTCTTGAAAGATCTAATTTTTTTTATATTCAAACATTGCTGTTGTGTCTCTTATTCTGATGCCCATGTTTGTCGAATCCATTAAGGGTGTGTTTGGGCCATCGAGAATCATTCCCTCCCCCCTCCCCCCTCCCCCCCATAATCACGTTTCCCCAAAATCACCATTTTATTCTCCTCCTAACTACTTTCTCTTCTTCCCATAACAGCCTTTTATTCTCTTCATAACTATTTTTCACTCGCATCATATCCATTATTTTATTTTTCTTATTATCATTCTCATTCCCCCAAACACAATTAATCATTCTCCCCATAATCATTCTCTTTCTCATTCTCTCCCAATATTCATTCCTCCCATTTTCATTCTCATTCCCTTTGCCCCAAACACACTCTAAATGTGAGGTAAAATACCGGCTCTAACCTTGTAGGCTAGGCGCTCTAACTCTAACCTTGTAGGCTGTTCAATGTTTTTTTCCTGAAACGAAAAAGGGAAACAAGGGAAACAAAACAACAATGAACAAACTAACCAAAAGAAACCAAAACAAGCAAAGACAAAGGCAAGGCCAAGGCAACTTAGATGCCAAGAGAACTTTGGAACAGCAGAGGAAAAACTCAACAAAAACCACAAAATGCCTACAAATATAGTCAGAAAAACAATTAGGCTGTTCAATGTTGTGTGTGCTGTCCATGATTTACTTGTCTTTGTTAGGATGCAATGTGAGATTTGTTACTCCACTCCAGCTGTTCCATGGTTGAGGGAACAAAAGATCTATTAGGTAGTTAGAAGACAACTGTTGTTGCTTGTTGGTTGATATAATTAAATTTATTTCAACTCATTAGCTTAAGCTTTTAGGTTGATTGGTGATTTAACATAATTCAACATAGTATCAGAGCAAAGATGAGTCTGTGTCACGTTGTTTCCTCCCTAATTAAAATTGAATTCCACTTCTTGGGCATTTCTTTCTAAGCCTACAAGTGAAGAAGGTGTTGGTTGATATAATTAAATTTATCCCAACCCACTTAATCGTTTGTGTTGATTGGTGATTTAACATAATTCAACAACTATGATCTCTGTTTTCTGCATGGCATGCCTTAAGCATTTTAACCATTACCTCCTTCCACCCTCCCTTCCTCTTCCTCCTCAATCCCCTCTCAGTCTATCAACCCATACTTGTGATTTCATTCTTTTAGGCTTTCAACCTGTTAATGCTAACTAAAAAAAAAAATAGTTACTTGTCCTTCCATTAATTAAAAAAAAAAAACTCTCACCTTTTCATTTATCAGAAAAATTCTAGTCACGGTTAAATTATCTCTCGACTGTTTGGCCCTTGATGACTAAATAATGATTCTGATGATTCCTTCAACATTATGCATTTTTCTGTTACTTTTTCTTTAATGAACAGAAGGAAAGAATGTAACAAAAAAGGCTACTAATACAAAAAACCCAGATTTAAATAATAATAAAATAGCCTACTAATACAAAAAACCCAGATTTAAATAATAATAAATAAGCCCAAACTAACATTGAATCCTTTTAATATCTCATCAACCGAATAATTACAGGAAAAAAAAAGCTTAATCTAAACCCTGCCCTACATAATAGGTATTTTCTGTTACCATGGCGACTAAGCTACTCTGGAATATGCCTTGATTTGAAGGTGTCTTTTTAATACATTTGACTAACAGTTTCTGTTGTATTATATTGGTGTAGTGGCACAACTCAGGGAGATGTTCTGATCATAAATTCAACCAGCATGCGAGTTCAAAAGATAGTTAAAAAGGCGCACCTTGGTTTTGTAACTGCATTGAGCTTTTCTCACGATTCAAGGTGTTAATCCAATAGATTCATTTAACATAAATAAGATACCACTAAAAGAATATTGATTATGATTGTCAAGGGTGTTTTTTCTTAACACAGGGCTCTGGCTTCTGCTTCGATGGACTCGAGTGCTAGGGTGACTGTAATTGAGGAGGAGCAGAAGAAAGGTACTTACACTTATATTCTTGCTGTTTGTTCTGATAATTCTGAGATATCATCACTTCATTTGGTAACAGAGTATTAGACTCTTTGATCGGACATTTGTTTCCTTACGTTCATCTCTATGAACTCTCTTTTATGTTGTTTCAGTTTGTTTGAA
This sequence comes from Cyclanthera cordifolia, assembly GCA_037832605.1. Lineage (NCBI taxonomy): Eukaryota > Viridiplantae > Streptophyta > Magnoliopsida > Cucurbitales > Cucurbitaceae > Cyclanthera > Cyclanthera cordifolia. The sequence goes on from JBBMEG010000003.1 coordinate 10,490,727, forward strand.
TCTGAGCTGTTTCTGTTACATCCAAAATTATTTTTAAAAAACCAAATCTTAATTTTCATCTACCTGCACTTGACCCATAGGGGCTTGATAAAGAATGATATTTAACCCCACTGGATCATCACTAGCACCAAGCTTATGGCTAGAGACAGCATGATTTGTTTTGAAGGATTTTAAATTGATTCGTTGGTCACGGTTGTTAATGGGGGCAAGATACCATGTGCTTGATGTAGCTTAGAGGCATGGGACTAGTTTACTTAAACATATACAGTGTTCTAAAGAGCACAAATTCGGATATAATTCAAATGGTCTTCCCAATATGGTACCATCTTAAAAGGGGCATATTGGAGATATTCATCGTGTGGCCACTTGTCCTACATTGGAAATGTGAGGATTTTTCAACACATTTATATGATATGTGGACTACTTCCCTCGCTGTCAATTGATTTTGAGATGGATGCCCACCCTTTATAATATGGTACCAGAGTTTCGAGTTATTAATCCCAAAATTCTTTAAGGATCCCACACAAGCGGGCCAAAACTTAAGTGGACATTTAATGATCTAAAAAATTTGGATCCGACCCAAGCGAGTGAGCCAAAGAGGGTATATTTCGGGTCACAAATTCGTATCTAATTCAAGATGACTTTCCCAAAATTGGCACCATCTTGAGAAGGCATGTTAGAGATACACACTTTGTGGCTGTTTGTCCCACATTGGAAATGTGAGAATTTTTCAACACATTTATATGAGATATGTGGGCTACTCCTCTCATAGCCAATTAGTTTTGAGATGGATGCCCACACTTTCTAACAAAAACACACTTAGGATTCAACTATTAACCTTCATTTCATGAGAATAATTGAAGTTTAAATAAGAATAATGTATAAAACATACTATTAACCTTCATTTTATAGAAAGTAACGAAGTTTTAATCAAGAATAATATATAAAATATACATAAGTGATTTAAGTTATTTCAATACCTTAAAAAACTTTTCTTACGTTTCGAATGACCTAGTACGGAGGCATGTGCTTGAGTGGTCCTTCTAAAACACAATATATATATATATATATATATATATTATTCTTTAGATTTATGTGAGTGTTCTTGCCAGCATATCCGCTTATTAACTATTCTCATGAGACATATCAGAATATTACCGTCTAATTGTACATGGAAACCCGGAAGAAATTATTTTAACACCTTTTGGATCTTCAAGGCCCTGAACTAGGAAACCTCATGATGGTTCTTATAACTATTTAAAAAAAAGCCTGTTTTCTCAAATGTTCTCTCGTTTAACTGAAAATGACTAGGAATAAGAAGAGAGATTGAAATGGGAACAAAAAATGCTAGGACATTGTCACGTGAAAATAGTTTAGATGCAGGTAAGCTCACTTGGATACTCCCAGAAAAAGAAAAAAAAGGTACTTTATTGGTATGTTTTTTAACGTAGTAGGTGATTTATTCAGCAAGCTCTGCATCATTTAGGTTCATCGTGTTTTTAAACAAATTACGTTCATAACTAGTAAAGGGTCCCAGCTTAATATGTATTGCGGTTTACCCTGTAACTGATATTTAATTTATGTAGTATTAATGACTAATTAAATCAGTGTGAAAGCCAGAGTACATGACTAAACCGCGATTGATTTTTTGGCGTGCAGGAATGAACATGTGGGTCATCATATTCATCTTGCTAATTGCCATTGCAGCATATTTCATCAACAATGCTGAGTTTCTCAAGCTTGAGTTTCTTACTTTTTCCAGTAAATGAACTGAAATATCATGGAGGTATAGGTAAATTTTCTTAGTCAGAGTCTCGCCATTTGAATTCGAACTGTTTTTTTCTCTTCCTTAACAATTATTATATTAAAATTCTAATTAGCTGTGTTCTAATTCTTTGGTATAGGTAAAATTTCTTCATTTTTGTCATTGTTCAGAATTGAAAGCTTCTCGTATCCAATGTAAGTTAGACCCGATTTTGCCTAAAAAGAACATTAACTCTAATTGTTGTTGAATTAAAATAATAAAATAATAATAGACCCCCTTTTTTTAATCTTTCTCCTCTTTAACATCAAAGAATAGTTGAAAATATACTAAGTGCTATTCTCAATTTCTCTTATTGATGTGATTGTTGGATACAGTGTTCAAAGAAATTAATGTGGCTTCAATGCTTAATCTTGATGGTATTTTCTGTTACTTAGTATAGTTGCACTTTGTTTTTAACTATTTGTAAGTGCATTTTTGTAATTCTCATGAATCATTCAACTTTTTTCAGTTGTAAATTTCATTAATAATGATTATTGTTAGGGCAAAATATTATTTTGGTCCTTAAACATGTTCTTCAATTTTCAAAAGTTTAATTTGGTCCTTAAAGTTCGAGTTTTGTTTTATTTTAGTGCCTGAATTTTCAAAAGTCTAGTTTTAGTCTCTAAAACTTCAAGGTTTGTTTCGTTCTTGGTCTTTTAGACTATTTTTTTTCTTTAAGAAAACGATTATTTTTCTTTATAAATTTTAAAAATGTCTTCGCATTTTATCTTTGGTTGTATTAATTTATTAATATTATTTAACTAATTTCAATTAATATTGATTTTAAAGTTACTATTGGATCAATTTTAAGTTTTTTTTTTCAAATTTTAGGGACTAAAATCTAAATTGGAATTTTGAAAGTTTGGGGATCCAAATGGAACAAATATCAAAGTTTAGGGATTAAAATTGGATTTTTGAATGTTCATGGACTAAAATTAAACAAAGATAAAAGTTTATGGATCGAAATGGTATTTTACCCTTATTGTCATTAATATTGAAAAGCTACCCTTCGCATTGTGAGAAGTATAAAAGTAATTACCTTCTTCCTTGAGTTTTTCTTTTAATCATGCGACATATAAACCACACATACATATTTGTCTTATGCATTCATTTTCTTATTTTTGACCATCTATTAAAATCATAGTTAACGTAATAATAAACATATACCTTTACTTCTATCATCATTGTTAGGAGTCTATAATTGATAAACTTCAATCACCTTTATCTCATGATAGCTGTTTATAACCTACTAACATATGTGTTAACTGATAGAAATTTGATATACAAAGGTAGAAACAGCTAGAATGATAATAAACTTGTACATGTCTAGTACTATTAGAAGTTTATCATTTAGGTCCATATTTTAGCTTGCTTATCACAAGGTAGAAACGGCCACGATAGAATGATTATAAACATATATGTAACACACTAGTTTGTGAATGGTACGTGAATGAAGTCCACATAGAGATCTTTGAGATAAAATGTTTAAGAAAATTGATTTGTATTATCTAAACCAACAAAGTGCACATTCTTTTTGGGCTCAATCATAGGAACTTCACAATTAAGCGTGTTTAGCGTAAAGTAGTTCTTGATTGGTGACCTCCTAGAAATTTTCTTAAGGTGCATGAGAGTGAGAACAAAATATGTTGAAAAGATCAACGCTGGTCTATGAAGATGTCTTCATTCTTTGAAGCGATTTAAGACTAGTTAATGTGACCGGGTTGTAGGGATGTATGAGAATATCGGTGCCTAAATGGGTCAGATCAAGATTCCATAGCCGATCCAAATTTTGAACCACGGGCGTTACAATATAATTGATAGATAATAATTCAGGTCGAAATTGACATAACTCAATCAACAAAAGTTATCAAAGGAGAATGATAGTAAATATTTGTGTTCATTTTAAAAGTGATTGAAGTCCGTCTACGGTAGAATTGTCTATCATCATAGATATACTTCAATTTTAGAAACAATGGAATAACTTATAGAAGTCTATAGAAGTCTAGTAGTGTTGGAAGATTTAGATCTACCATTTTTTAGCTGCATAATTTTCTTTGACATCATTGTTAATATTTACATATAAACTACTAGTTATTTGCCCTAGATTAAATTCTTATTGAAAATTAAAAAAAAAAAAAAACTTATAATTAATTTAGAAGAGTTACGTTTACACATTCAAATGTTCTCTAAAAGTTGCAAAATTTTAGAATTAAGTATATAATATAGCATAATGCATAGAACTTATATTGTAAGGATTATTACAATCATGCTTCCATGATGCACATTGTTATAATTTAACATGACCAATACCCACATTATACAAATTTTAGTGTAGCATGTGAGACGCTGTTCATGTTGTACACTTATCAATTTGTGACCTAATAATTGGCTCTGTACACAATAGTTTCAATTCATAGCCTTTCAAGTACACTCAGTATTATCATTAGTTTTTTTTTATATATATTATCTTACTTTTTTTTCTTTTTTTTTTTTAAATTAAGGAATCCATTATAACTTAAGAATATTTAGAATATTGATTTATTGTGAGTTTTTCTAAGCAATTATTGAAGTCAAGTACTTATTTGAATGTAGTTTTTAAAATTATTTTAAAATTAGTATTTAGAGTGAAGATTTATTTTGAGTATTTAGAAGTAATGATTGCAGTAAAAAACTTGTTTGGATGTAGTTTTTAAAAGTATTTAGAATTAAAATTTTATTTTGAGTATTTAGAATTACAGTCAAAAGTTTGTTTGGATGTAGTTTTTAAAATTAATTAAAATTAGTATTTGGAATGAATATTTATTTTGAGTATTTATAAGTAATGATTGTAGTCAAAAACTCATTTGTATATAGTTTTTTAAGAGTATTTAGTAAATATTAGTTTGAAATACTCTTCCAAAATCTTATAACAAACACCCTTTAGGGTGTGTTTGGGGCAAAGAACATAATAATCATGGGAGAATTGAAAATTGGGGGAGAATGAGAAAGAGAATGATGAAGAATGATTAATTGTGTTTGTGGTTAAAAGGGTGATTATGGAGAGAATGATTAATTGTGTTTGGGGGGAAGAGAATAAACAATGGATATGATGTGAGTGAAAAATAGTTATAAGAAAAATAAAAAGTTGTTATGAGAAGAATATAAAGTAGTTATGAGAAACAAAAAAAATGTGATTTTGGAGAAACGCGATTATGAAAGGAATGATTATCGGTGGCTCAAACACCAAGAATTATTTTTTGTCTCATTCTCCTCTTTATTAACCGTGGCTCAAACACCTCTAAGGATATATGTCAAACTAGAGTGAATCTGCCAGAAGAGATGTAACTTAGCAGCATCAGTTTATACTCAAAGAAAATGAGATCATGGGTTCGAGTCCCTATCCTCAATTGTTTTAATCTAAAAAAGAAACATGAAGCATAAATAAATAAATATATAAATTTTCTTAATATAATTTTTCTTTTGTTTTTTTTAGTTCGATACTTTTGTGTGGGAGATTATGAACCATATAACACCGACTTTGTTCAAAACTCTACAAATGCAACAAGGATTT
>JBBMEG010000003.1:10500036-10520263 GCA_037832605.1 Cyclanthera cordifolia
TCCAAACAAGTAATTAATTACTCAAACACTACTAACATCAATCCTCAAACAAGTATTCAACTATCATTAACTCTTCCAATGCTCTCCACTCCACTCTTTTCTACCAAAAACAAGCATATTTTCTAACACAATATTAAAAAAAAAATGAGGAGGTTTGATACGAACTCACGTTATATATGTAGTTCACTAATACATGGACAGGTAAAGGAAAGAAATCGTTTTAATTAAGAAAACAATAAGCTAGTGCCTACGGTCGAGTTCGTAGGGGCGCGATCGATGAATGATATATGTACCGACGGTGAAATTCCAAATTTTGATGGAGCCATGGGCATGGGTGTCCCAATCACCTTCATGAACTTCAACAGTTTGAATGATTGGGGAAATATTGGGAACATGGAAAGCTTCATCTTTAAACACTTTGTAATACTTTTCAGCTGGAGCGTATATTTCTATTTCACTCACCATTTTCCCAACAAGAGACATTCTTCTTACACAAACTATTGCCTTTACTCTCTCACACAACTATATATCTTTAATGCCTCTTCCCACCCTTTTTATACACTCTTTTTAGTACTCATCAATTATTTTAAGGTTTTTTTTTTTTTTTTCGGTTGTATTTTAGTTTCTAAACTTTAATTTTAGTCTTGTAAATTATAAAAAATTTAAAATTTGTTACCGACAGTATACTTCAGAGATGGTTTGTACAATTTTTTTCATAATTTTAATACAATAAAAGACAAAATGTGAACCTAATTTAAAATTTTATAGAAGAAGATAGGTTTTTTAAAATTTAAATAAAAATTGTGATTATAAAGACTAATTTTAAGTTTTTTTAAAACTTCTAAGATTAAAACGAAACAAATCTCAAAATTTAGGGACTAAAATTAAACTTTTAAAAGCTTATGAACTAAAATAGAACAAATCTCAAAATTTAGAAACTAAAAAGTTAACTTTTGAAAGTGTATAGACTAAAACAGAACAAATGTTAAAATTCATGAACCTAAATGATATATTAACCATTATTTTATGGGGCTTTTCATGTAATTAAAAAAAAAGCCCAAAAAAATCATGTATAGAAATATTTTGAGAATATTTCCTATATAGCAGAAAATTTGGTCGATCTATATAAAATGACCAAAATGGCTCCACTTCAATCAATTCAACCGGTAGCCTTCAATAAATTCAGGTGATAGTCTTCAATTAGTAGTTCAACTAATAGCTTTATTGAATAGTTCAGTTGATAGTCACCAATCAATAGTTCAATTAGTTGTCTTCATCAATAGTTTAGCTGATAGCTTTTAATCAATTAGTTGATAATTTTCAATCAATTTGTTGAAGAGAGGTAAAATTAAAATTCTTAAGAAAATACTGAAAATCATATTTAGCATTTAGTACAGGATCTTTCTTTCTTTTTTTTTTTTTTTATTAGTAACTAAAAATTTGGTGAATGAAAAGTTAAAATTTTAGGTCTTATTGGATAACCATTTTATTTTTTATTTTTTATTTTTTAAATTTAAGCTTATAACTATTACTCCTATCCAAGATTTTTATTACTTTGATATATATATATATATACACCTTATTTATGTCTTTAAAAATCGTACCAAAATTCAAACGTTAAAAAAAATAATGTTTACGTACTTGTTTTGATTTATGAAATTTGATCAGAATTCACATATAAATTTAAGAGGTGATGAAACTTCAAAGTAGAAAATTTAAGTAAATTTAAACTTAAATTTTAAAAATGAAATGGTTATAAAAAAAACGATTTTAGTAATTATCCTTTATCGTTGTTGAATTTTTGTAATTATTGTAGTTTTTCGCTGGTCCCTAAAAAGTTAGGAAATTTATATAGAAATTACAACCTTGCTACCATATATACACACACACACACATATATATATGGAAATTATTTTTGAAATTATTTTTGAAAGATACCTACATTATTGAAAAAAGATTAGTCTGAGAGGCATTATTGAGTGGGAAAGAGAAAATTTAGAGAGAACAAACAAAATGGAGAAAAGAGTGTTTGGTAATGAGTACCACACTAAATTAGAAAAGTAATTACTAATCTAGTTAAGTTCTAATCTATTAGCAAAAATATTGGTACGTTAAATTAAAGGCTTTTTTGCTGGAATTATTTTAAATAAAAATAACTAAAACAATTGAACAAATGTCAAATTTTAAAAGAAAATGGCAATAATGGCAAAGTTAGGGCAGGCGTGATAAAATTACCAAACTGCATTTTTAAAGACTTCAATGGACAATACTGATTGAAACCAAATAATGCACAAATGATTCAACTAATCTCATATTTGTTTTAGTTTCGACACCGATTGAAGTTAATCGATGACACTTATGCACTTTTCCTTGTACTATATGAGTATTAATACTTTTGGAGTGTTTGGATTTGGAGGTGAGGAAGAGGAGTTGAACTCCTTGTTGTTTTTAGTACATCACAACTTCTCTCCAATTCATGCTCAACCTGTTCAACCTCTGTTCATCTTCTCTCCAACGTTCCATTAAATAAACTTTATATCAAATTTCATCTAAAATAAACATCTTTTCTCCTAAACACAACTCGCAAAAAAAAATATTCAATCTCTCCTCTTTAAAACATCAATCTCCAAACGAATACTATATGTACCCAAATCACTCAACTTCCTCTTCTTTCCTTTCCTCAGCCTCAAAATCAAAACACCCTTGGTTTTTATTTGAACTTTTTTAATTAGATTACTTTATATTTTACTTTTAAAGTTAATTTCCAGAATCTAGCTTTTCTTGCGAGGAAAGTTAGTATGAACATCGATTTTTTTTAAAAAAAAACATAGTTGAAAATGAATATTAAAAACAATACCGATAGTAAATGTTTTTTTTTTTTTGTATTAAGGATTAGTTAAACTTATTTTTGCATGCGTAGATTACATCTATTTACATGAGTCTTGTCTTTCTTAACATGTGTAAAGACAACTCTGAAAGTTCAAACACCAAACTTATAATTTAACATAAATAATATACCTTACTTCTTCAAGTGATCTGAGACATTCTTTCTTCTTGTTATCACAATTGGAGAGGTCGACAAATTGTGCCTGTCGCTCGAACCCAGGCCATGGACATCTTTGCCTCGTTCTTCTGGGCAAGATTTTGGTGTTGATGATGCAAGTATCTGCACCGTTAAGCTTCCACCTGCATGTTAAAATCATCAGGGTGCTGTTAAATTTTGTTTTTTTTTCTTCATATAATTCAAACTTGCGTTAAATGATGAATGAAAGAACATAACAAAGGGTTGAGCCCGAACAAACGAGGCAAGCACTCTACAAAAATAGACATTCAATATTGTAAAATCACTCCTAGAGACTAGAGAGTAATAACAAAAAAAACCTTAGTAATAAAGGTTTCAAAGAGAAGCATAGAATCTAAAGACTGCCAAAAAACGGCATCTTACCATCTCTTTACCCCTCTAAAAATTTCACAGATTCTATTAAAAATGTCTTGCAAAGTAGATGGGATTTTAACATTACCAAAGAAATGTACAAATTTTTATGTCCAAACAAACAATAAAGATTATGCTTCTCAATATCAATTATTGTCTCCAGCTTACAATGATAAATCCAAGAGAAACTGATATATCCTCAATTGTTATCAGAGAATCGAATCTAGATATTCCGATAGTTAAAGAAGGATTTAAATCTATCAAAATTAATTAAAAAGGGAACATTTATTATTGATATTCCGATAGTTAAAGAAGGCCGTCAAAATTAATTTGAAATAGAACATTTATTATTGAACTCGTTCGTTTATCTATAAAAATGATGGACAATTTATTATTATGTCTATAACCTATTCTCAAATTGTTCTCCTATTTATAACAAACTCATGTAGCTAGCTAACTACTTGACATATTACTACTATGTTTCTACTAATATCTATTACTACTACATATTTCTAGATTGATGTACACAAAGTCATACCAATTCAAGTATAATTTTTCATTTTATGCATATTTTTTCACATTCCATCCGATTGCAAAGTTACTTGGTTTATTTACATATTTATGAACATTTTAACTAGTTTACGCACACTTCGACTATTTTAACGAGATATTTAGTCTGATCTTATAACATTTGAATGTCAAGTTGTGGAAAATTATTTTCTAAATAGATGGTTACCATCAATTGAACTACAACATCTTGGATCCTTAAGGTCCTCTTCAACCATTAGATCAATCTATGATGATTAGTTACTTGGTATTGTAAATATTTGAAATCTTTTCCAGTTTTTTTTAGAAATCAAACAATTTAGGCCGGGTGATAGGATTGTTTGCTAATATTAGTGCCATGGGAGACCCGAAGAGGCTCAATTTTCTACGCTTCTCATATTTTAATATTGTTTTAGATTACCTAATTTGAGGTTTCTATAAAACTCGAGTTCATTTTTTTCTTCTTTTTTTTCCTTTTATTGGGATCCTAAACTGAAGAATTATGTTCGATTTTCTAAAAAAACTTATTTTTATGAGATATTGTTTTATTCATAAAACTTCTTACTTCTCCCGCTTCCCTATAATATTATGCTTTGTATGTGGAAACTTGTGAGACTCCTAATTAGAAGATAGTTTTTTGAACATTAATATTATATTAGTAAGAGTATAGTAGCAATTAGATTTTAGTATTTTTGTTTAAATAAGAGAGTTGTAACCTTCTTTATTATTTTAATATATCGTTGTTTTGTGTTATTATTTTTGGTGTTCTTTATCCAGTTAGGTGTCTTTACACAACCCTAATTAGTTTATGTTAAAAGTTGGGTTGTTAAAGTATTTGTTCTTAGCCAGTTAATGAAAGATAAATAGCACCAGTTCAAGCCCAAAATTCAAAATATTATAAGGAAGTTTACCTAGAACAAGGGCAGCGCCAATCCAGCCATTTAATCCCCACCTTTCACCGAGAAGAAACCAGGCAAAACTACCGCCCCAGACTGGCTCCAAGCTGTAAATAATGGCAGTTTCTGTGGCTGATACATCGCACATGGCAGCCATCTGAAGAATCATATAATATTTGCTAAGAAATCATGGCTTAAAATCAACTCTACTTTTTAGTTTTTGGACGGAAAGAAAACTCTCATCAAGCAAATGAAAGAAGCTCAAAATCTACATCACAAAGTATTGTCTGTAAATACAGACTACAACTGTAAATACGTAAATTCTTTCACCAGAGTGAACTTATTTAATTTTGTTAAGCAGATGAAGAAACAATAAGTCAAGTAGCTTTAAGAAGTATGATACTTTTACAGGCTTAGCATAGCGAAAATTGGCATATACTTGACCATGAGGTTGCATGTTCAAATCCTCTCATCTCATCTCTTGTTCTACTAGAAGAAGAAGAAGAAAATAAAAAATAAAAAATAAAAAAAAAGGCATGATGATGCTGCAAGCAACAGGATTCTTTCATTTTTAGGATAAGAAAAGTTTTCTTTGATGCATGATATTACAAGATATAGAACCCCAAATGAGGAAACAAGAGAGAATCCCCTAAAGAAGAGTTACAAGAAAATTATACTAGACTGGGTGTTCGATCTTGCAGTTTCAGTGATAGTTGTTTGTGTTATGAGTTTTAGTCTACGTATGGGTTTCTTTTGTATGTTTTGAGCTTGGTTAAGTGATTTTCTTTGTAAGTTTTATAATATTTGTACAACCCAAAAATTTCTAGTAATTTAAAATGAGATTTTCCTAGTTTAAAATATTTTGAAACCCTTATTTTTGTCCATTAATTCTTAATTAAGAGCATTACTAAAATATGGTTATCACAAAGTTGAAATGATAATTAATTGGATGAAAATGAGGATTCTCAAGGAATGAATTAAGGGATTTATACTGATGAGACTTTATTTCTTTTATTATTATTTCTTCGAGACCAAATTATGGTGATTAGACTTTATTTCTCCTTGCTGCTCTAATATGGTTACAAAATAAAGAGTTCATGGCTACAGTATAAAGAATAAGACTTTGAACTGGAAAAAGTATTTATTTTATAATTAGCAAAGATAACCTACAACATTCAGTAGAGGCCTTTTTTTTCCTTTTTTTTTGAGGACTTTCCAAGTGATCACACTCAGGAGAGGCAGTTGAGAATCAAATCTTCTCCAAATGGGCTGCCTTTATTTAATCATTCTTTTTCCTCCTTTTGTTTTGTCTACTGTTTTCTGTTTTTGTCTTTATTGTATTTTCCTTTTGATTTTTTTTTTTTTTTGAATCTAGTATTTTGTTCTCTCTTATTCATTTCCTTAATGAATAGAATTGTCTCTTGTTTCAAAAAAAAATCAAATAATTCTTGGCCACACCCACATACATAACTTCCTCAGTAGAGTACAGAAGGATGCTATATAGGAAGAAACTATGGCCTAGACAACCTTGCAGACAGTTCAAAAAGGCAGTCGGTACATGCAAGAAACTATCTCCCTCCTTTGAAAAAAAAAAAAAAAAATCTCCCTCCTTTGAAAATGTGGAAGTTCCTCCAAGGCTCCAACCATCACCTTCTTCAAATATTCTCAACAACAAAGAACCGAAAAAAAAACCTTTGGGGTTACATTTAATGGTAGATCAAGGTAAGAGTTTTGCCATCCCCCAAGTTTGTGTCCAAACTTTGAGCCAATTGAATGAAGAGTACTATTCTCATTGTTACATTCCAAGAATTTCTGTTTTGCTTGTACTAATGTTGGGACCCGAGACATACACAAAAGCATGAACCACAGCAAAAATGTGATGTACAGCCCAATGTGACAAGTAGCAGAATAGTAAAATTTTAGGTTACGGAATGAATACAACAACAAAACGAAAAACACTCGAAGACAATGGTCAATAAAATTGATAGCAACTCAAAGGAAATTCAGAACTCTAGTTAAATATTAAATATAAAGACGAAATGAGAGGCAAACCTCTAGCCACAGGCAAAAACCAGTGGACAATAAGCCTGTGTACAGAGCAGGTACCCAAGGAAACATGAACATGCAATCTAAATACGTTTCCCAATTCCATGACTCGCTGATTGTTTCAGTTCGATCAACCCATCTCCAAATAAAGTACCATATGATCGATAGAATAGAAACAATGCAAACCTGAAGAAGTAAGTAAAATCATTTAAACTGTGCAACAAAACTAACACCAATAACCCCAGTGTCTACTATATATGAGAAAATATTAACCTCATACGCAAGAAGTAGTAAGAATTTATCCTTGTCTGTACGTCTCGAAATATGCTCTGTTCGAAGCATATGCACGCCAAAAAAAATTGCACTCAAGAAGTTCAAAAGATCTCCCACCTGAATTAGATCAAATGAATTAGTTGAATTACATGAATTAAAATGTCAATTTTAGAGCATTAAGGAATATAGATTCTGGTATTCTGCCAATTAATACTAGTTGTTACTCGGTAATCGAAGTTGTTACACGCTAATCGAATAATTTTGAGACTAAACATACACATGGAGGGGATCCACTGCACTCCAGCATTGCAACTCCAATAACTGACATGAGAGCTCCAAACCAGGTACGAGCAGGAACTACAGCCCCTAAAAGTCCATCAAGAAAAGGAACTACAAGTACCTGATTATTGATACAAAACTACCTTAACACACAATATTATAACAAGGAAGTTTATTCCCCCATGTACCTACATATAATTCAGAATCTTACCGTGAGCATTGATATGAAGGATGCACGCCCAGCATCAGATGTAAGAAGTCCAAATGCCTGCATCAAGTACCCGAGACTAACCCAAAAACCTAACTCTATTCCAGCATTGCGGGTCTCAACATCATCCCATTTATATAACACAAGTGGAACAAAGGGAATACTAGTCAAGGCAAACCGCACAACATTGAAGGTTGCTGGATCCACGAATTCTTCTACCTCTTTCACAACTGGAATACTGCTAGCTACAGCAGCGAAGATTTGAAAATGAAATGGTATTTTAGTTGAAGGATTTGAAGGAGTTTGTTATCATAATAGGAGAAGAAAGAAACTTCAAGACTTTTGTAGTTAATATTTTTAATAATAGGAACAAAATTGAATAATATGGCAAAGTTTCTGCCTAACCACACATGATTGAGAATGAACCAGTTTTCTTTTTTCTTTTCCCTTTCTTTTTCCTTACATCTTCTTTTCTTTTTCTTTTCCTTATAAGAATCAAACTTCCATTAAGATAGTTTAAAGTTAAACAAATTGCCTAAGATAACAGTATTTCACAAGTTCCCTTATAACACAATCATACTAGAATACAATACATAGTGACACAGGACAAAGAGGCCATGTTGACAATATTGGCCAACAAAGCATTGAGATAATATGATAGGACTCAGGAGAATATCATAGTTGCAACTATCAACTACAACAACAATTCCAGTACAAATAAATGAGAGAGTTGACTGCCAAACATATATATACACTTCGCTGGAATATCGTAAAATGTGTCCTTATTTCTATGCGTAAATTCAAACCAAACAGGAGAAATAATACAATGTTAGTAGAAAGTGATGAATCATGTTGAATTACCAATCAACTCATAAATTAAGCAAATGGGTTGGACCCTCCTGCAGATGCCATCTTGAATGAGGTTAAATCATCAATCAATCAAAAATTTGAACTGATGAGTTAAATTTAATTATATAAAAGTCTCATCCCCTAAATAGGAAAAGGAAAAAGAAAAAATAAAACTGAATTGTATCAACGAAAGAATTCAACAACAGCAGTATTCAAACGTCGCTTCAGTATAGATACTTCTAGCATAATTGCTCGCCATTCTCACCATTAATTAGAACATCAACAACTGACCTAATAGAAAAGAGCAAGGGATAAAAAGAAGCTCACCATAAACAATAGTAACGACGTTGAGCAAAATGATACTCCTAACTTTCTTCGAAGCAAGAAAGATCCTCCGCCAAAGAGAACGCTTATCAAATAAAGCCACTAGAGAGAAAATCACACTGTTACGCCAACGAATCGGTGTTGAAGATACCCTAACAATCTCATTATCTCGACAATCTCCGATTACCACCGATTTTGAACTCGAATCATTGAAATCCGTCGATTTAGATCGAGGCGAATTAGCATTCTGAGCACAAACAGCGCAACGACGAGTGGATGAATCGCTCACACGTGATCGTTTACAGTTATTGTAGATGAAACTCGATGGGGAGGTAAGGAAAACGGACGATTGGAGCTTGACCGGAGCAGCGTGAAGAGTCGATCTCCATTGAAATGGCGCTCCCATGGCTCAATCCGACCGGATCAACATGCTCTTCCAGATCCTGTGACGGCTTGTATTGGTGTAAAATATCGCCATTTTCTGAGCTTCAATTGCCTGCGACAGTTCTGTCCACTACTAGAGAAACCAATTGTTTATCGGCACGTTCACAAACGGGATGTTTCAAAAAAAAATTTATATTTTTTGTTTGGTAAAATTACTTTTTACTGTCGGATCTATATGTTTTCAACTCTTGTTTGACGTTTGATGTTTTTTAATTATTTAAAGTCAATTTTTCAAAAGAACTCAATTTCTTTAAGGATATAATCTAACTTTATATTTTTGGATTGGATTGGGGTCTTTCTTTCAAATTATTAATTTTAAAGATATAATAAAAATATGGTATACATGAGTTGAGTTGAATCGAGTTAAGAAATCTTTTCTAATTAATCTAAATTTTCAAGTAAATGAACTATCCTATATATTTGAGCAATTAAACACATATTTTTGCAATTGGTTAAGTTACGAGTCATTTTTTGTTTTCAATTCAAAAAATCTTTTCTAATTAATCTAAAACCAACCTGTCGCTGCCCATTTCGATAAACCTCAAATTGTTGTTGGTATAAAAGGATGGATGATCTTCAACTCAAAACAAATTTCTTTGTTAGTTAGGAGATCGTGAATACCAACAAATGAGAAAGAAGAGAAGAAACCCAACAAAAAGCAACATTATCAACCCATAACTTACTTAGAAGGTCAACAACTAAATTGTTTCTCTTGAGACGAAAAAATTGAAACCCTCATCTTCTTCCTCAATTTTATGCTCTGCTTGCTTTGTGGTTAATTGAAGATATACGTTGGAACTGGAAACAACTTCTTCATGGAGTTAGCATTATTAATTAAGCAATATTAGTAGTAACAAATAGAGCACATAATTCTATTCCATGTTCATTGTCGGAGAAATTTCCAAATAAAATTCAAACCCTCCTCTCCTCCTTTTGTACTGATTGTTCTGCTTATGGGTTTACTGAAGAACCTCTGGCTTTGGTTTCCTTAAAACAGAGCATAAGATTAAGCAAGAAGATGATGACTTTATTTTTTCTTTTTTTATTTTTTTTTTTGTACCTTCTCATCCATTTTTTAATTTTTTTATAGTTTTTTTTTAATTCAAGGACCATTGTTAAAAGTTTTGAAAAGTTTAATTATTAAAATTGGGATTTAGGAGTTGAATTACTAAAATTTAACAAATATAAAAGTTGAGAACTAAAATTAAACATTTAAAAGTTAGAGGATTAAAACGAAAGAAACATAAAAATTAAGGGACCAAAATAGTATTTTAGCCCCACACACACATATATATATTATTATCAAATTATACCATTTAACTTGATTATGGTATATAGTCCTTTGGGCCAACCCCACTTTGATATCATATAATTCTAAGATCTCATCAAAAAATATCTAATAATTGAAGATCATAGATTGATATTAACAACATGATGCATGCCACATTTTCTTTTAAACAATTTTAAAAATTGAAAATATGAAAAGGAAATTTAATAGGACTAATTTCATAAAAACCAAATTAGGCAATGAGAATACTTTATGAACTAAATTTTGAGTTGCAACCATTTTGTGATTTATACAGGTAAAAAAACCAATATTTCCTAGCAGAGGATTCCAGTTTGATTTTTGTTGGTTTTGTGCCAAACCGATAATTGAACCAATATACTCGGTTTTTCAATAATTGGGTTCAAACTGATGTCCAATCAAAGACAAAATCATTGGTTCGATTTTATTTGCTTTGATTCGATTTTTAGTTTTAATTTTAATAAAAAATTTGGTTTATTTTTCAAATTTTTGTTGTCTCATTGACAATTTGATTTTTAATTTATTGTAAAGACTTTCATTTTACTAACAAAAAAAACAATATTTTTGATAAGTATCACAATATTTACCATTATTTTATTTCATATTTGACATTTTAATTGGTTCTTTTATCAAATTTAAATACTAATATATATATATATATATATTTTTTTTTTTTTTTTTTTTGTACTAGTTAAATTTTTTTATTGGTTTTGTATCATGAACAGAAATCAAACCTATATATTTCGAATTTCTAAAATATCAAATCGATTGTCAATATTGTTCTAAAAAATCAAACAATCTATTAGATTGATTTGGTTCAATTTTGTCAGTTTTTCGATTTTTTTTCTTTTTACCCTATTTCCTAGATTAAATATGTAGTAGAAAATTGTGAAAAAGCACCCACAAAAATTATTGACATAACACTCAATCCTTCAAACTTTCATTTTAATGAATTGTACTCCTTTAGTATTGAAATTTTTGTATATAAAAAGTTTATGAAATTTTAGAACTAAGTTTTGAAATTGTGATTTTTTATGTATAATAAATAATAGAAGACGTTTGTACATAACATAACTTTGGACAGATTGAATGAAATGACGGGTAATTTTCAATTAATAAAATATAATAGACTTGAATTAATGTCACAAATAATGTCTTAATATTAACAATGTAGTATATACTTTTTAATCAAGAAATAGTGAAAAAAATATTTTGAATATGAAAAAAAAAAAAAAAAAAAAATCAAATTCTGTTAGCCGAGATTTCATTTTTTTTTAAATAATTAAAATAAAGACCTATAAAAGTTGACATATAAAACAATTTTTTTAACAAGTACTATAAAATGGTGCGCCTAATTAAATTATAAATATGTTAAAATACTGTTTAATTTCATTTTACTTTTAAATTTTAAAAAGTTCAATTTTAATTTATAAATTATTAGGTTCGTTCAACTTTAGTCTTTAAATTTTTGAATTTATTTATCTTGATCTCTAAATTTTTAAATATTTTATTAAAAAAAAAAAAAAAAACTGGTCATTATTTGAAACTTTTTGTTAATTTTTCTCTAAAAATTTACCATTTTCTCTATAAATTTTAGACATATATTCAACTATTTCTTTTGCTTATATTAAAATTATTGTATTAAATTTAAACTTTTTAAAGACAAATTTTAAACTTTTTAAAGTTCTAACAATTAGAATAAAATAAAAAAGTTTATGAACTAAAATTAGACGTTTGAAAATTTAACATCAAAATAAACAGAAAATACTTAAAAATTATGGACTAAAATTAAACTTTTAAAAATTTAATGAAAAAAATAAAACTAATTTTAAAATATAAATACCAAAAATAGTATTTTAACCGTATAAATATTATTACAATAGGTATAATATCCAGCTATTAGGTAGTTGTTACGATGTTTGTAAGAACTTACCGTATTAGGACGACAAACAAAGAAAATAATAATAAAGAAATCTCATTCACATTTATTTTTCTCTCGAGATCTCCCACTTTAGTCCTGCCTATGCAACACGATTTTTTTTTTTTTTTTACCAATTTATTATTTTTGTTGTTGCAAGATTACAACCACATTTTTTCATTGAGTCAACTATCAAAATTCAACCACAATAACTCCAACAATATCAAGTAAAATGTTATAAGTTCAAATTCTCAATTCTAATTATTGTTGAATTAAAAAAGAAAACCCTCAAGGTAGGAACATTTTTGTTAAGAACAACAAACATTAATATATCTTCACAGTTCACATGAATATGACATCGTTCATTTTGATATAAAATCTTATGACTTTGTTTTTTGTTGTTATCCAAAAGTTCTCATATCAAAAAACAAGGGAATCCAAGTAATAAAATTTATTGATCATTATATATATATATATATATATGTGTGTGTGTGTGTGATTATTCGGGTGCCCACTCTTCAATCATTTTCACGTGACGATGGTTAGATATTCTGGTTGCAACCACTTCAACTAGTGATGAAGCTTAGATATTCTGGTCGCAATCCGTGGATGATGATCCTCTTCATCCGAGCTTATACAATGTAAGACGTCAGATAAAGTTTAGGAATCTCCCAACAGATTGACTTGACACGGTGGAAGTATTGAGTGATCGTTGTGAGATTGATAATAACTCACACTCTAAAAGCTGTAGCCTCGTATCATTTTTTTTTTGAAAAGCGTCACAAACATGTCCCATGCTTTTTTCGACGTCTTGTCTTTCCGAATGTGTTCTAACCTCTCTTTTTCGATGGTGGTATATATTCAAGGCAAACATTGCTTTGCCTTCTTTGATTTTCCATTTACGCAAGGTGCCAATAGCATCCTCTTCTGGAAGTATAGTTTCGCTTCCGCCAACAACCTCCTAAAGGTCTTGTCCTTATAAATAGGACATCATGCATGTTACCCACGTGTTGTAGTTATTGTTGTTGAGTTTCTTAGTTCCTCCGACGACTTAGAGATCACCCATCGTGTTGGAAATACCTCAATACCAAACAAGCTAGTTTTCAAACACATAACTTGTCGGGTCACAAACTACTCACGACACAAAGAAACTCACTAACTAACAATCTCAAGAAATCGTTTCTGATGTGGAAGATCAGTCACAGCTGCAACCACAGAGCATACTAAGAATTTCAAGAGATTAGGCAATCTATAACAACTTGGCTCCGATGCCAGATTGTTGAATACAACTATTTTGTAGGAAACACCAACCTCTTTTATTAAGACAACTCAAGAAGAGATTTACAAGACAAGTGTTTAGGACTAACACTACAAGAACACTATAAGACTCTTTGAAGACACTTTGTAGGAGACTACTACATTTAGTTTTTCTTGGATGCAAAATATGGTGTGTGGACAATGTTTTCAAGGCGATCCCAGATGATCTAAGGGTGGAGCGCCTCTTAAGCAGCTGAGACGAGCTTCTTCAATTGGGCGCTTGCCTGTGTGCTCCTTAAGCTCACTTTGATTATAATTACTTTAATAATTATTGAATAAAAAGAGTAATTGCCAAGAATTAGTTGATTAGTAAAAAAAAAAAGTGTAACCCCATATTTAGAAAAGGATACATGAAGAAGCCAGTCCACATTCAAATGAGAGAGATTTTGAAGACAAAGTCATGCGATCAAAAAAACTTTAAAAAATTGAATTGTACCACTATACTAACAAAATGTACATTTTTTAATCATAAAATTTTTATGATTAAACGTGTTTAGTTTGGAATAGTCTTTAGTTGTACGAGGCAATGATCCCTGTTGGTATGTAAGAAAAGTTTCACACTTATCATTCAACTATAAAATCATACAAAATATGAGTCAACCATTAATTTCTTAACGTTCACTGTCATCCCTCTACCAGATCATGTCCTAATTTAATTAAATTTAAACCAATGGGAGCCATTTTTTCCCCTTTTCCATTTAATTTCTTCACCAATTTCGTGATTCTCTCTCTCTCTCTCTTTCTTTCTCTTTATATATTTCTTTGAATTATTACAACTGTCACACAGGCAGTACTGATACACCCATGGCAATGGCCCCATTTCTTCAATCTGCAACTATAACTCCTCCATTTCCTGTTTCGTTGTCTCTCCCAATCCCATTCCTTAACCCAACTACCAAGTTCTGATCGATCTACGAGCTTCAACCGGCGGAGTTGCCATTGCGAGCTTCTTAATCGACCACAGAACAGTTCTTGGCCGGTGTCGCAGTTCCAAACTCGCCGGTTACAGTGGAGTGGCGGATTCGTTGTTGAAGTTTTGCGAATCGGTGTGTGTTTTTTGTTTATTGGTTCGAGGAGTTTTGGATTTAATAATGCCGGCAGGTTTTGAATAAAGAATTGGATGATTACATGGGGAGGAGAGAAGAATCGTTTAACTTCTCGTCTGCGAGTTCAGAGAGGGATTCACGTGAAGGTTTTGGCGCGATGTCCGTGAGATTTTACTTGTGAATCAGCGTCTCTTTGTCGGTGGTTTCCTGAGGGCGACGCCATTGGAGAGCATCTTGTTCTTAGCTTCGTTGTCTACAGAAGCTGAAACTGTTTGTAATGCTAATCCCAGTGAGGTAGATGACTTTACTTGTTTTGGTCAAATATTACTTATGACTCTGAAAATGACTCGAACTGGCGCCATTTTGTTTTTCTTGGATTCTGTGAGTATGATAAAGGTTTCTGAGAGTTATGGCGCCAACAGCAAGTAGATGAAAGAAAGGGGAATATTGCTTACTTTTATGAATTTTAAACCATTTTTGCATTTGAGATCGTGATTTCGAGGTGTTTTTTTTTGCTATGGAACTTAGGGTTTTGAGATACTATTTGTGTTTCTTTGTCTTGTTGGTGTGTGTTCTGCCTCTGGTTCGAGCTGGAGATGCAGAAGCTTTGTTGGCGTTGAAAGAATCTCTCGACCTTGGAAACTCGCTGCCATGGAGCGGAAGCTCATTCTGCAACTGGAAAGGTGTAAAAGAGTGCACAAATGGGCGGGTAACTAAGCTTGTTTTGGAGCATTTGAATCTCTCCGGTGTTCTTGATAACGAGATTTTGAATCGTTTAGATCAGCTTCGTGTTCTTAGTTTCAAAGGAAATTCACTTTCTGGTAAAATCCCTGACCTCTCCGGTCTCGTTAATCTCAAATCAATCTATCTTAGCGACAACAATTTTTCCGGCGAGTTTCCAAGCTCTATCTCCGATCTCCACCGCTTGAAGGTCGTCGTTTTTTCCGGTAACCGAATGTCTGGCCCCATTCCAGATTCGCTGCTGAAACTCCGGCGTCTCTATGTTCTACACCTTCAGGACAACCAATTCAGCGGCTCCATTCCTCCATTCAACCAAACCAATCTTCGATTCTTCAATGTCTCTAACAACCAACTCTCCGGCGACATCCCAGCAACCCCCACGTTGGTTCGGTTCAATGTATCATCATTTTCCGGCAACGCGGAACTCTGTGGAGAACAAATTCAGAACCCCTGTGGAAATGGTTCCACTGCCCCATCATTAAGTCCCACTTATCCACAAATCTTAAGCTCAAGCTCGTCTTCGAGACGCAAAAAATTGGTCAAGATAATAGCAGGAAGCGTAGGTGGGTTTGTCGGGCTTGTATTAATCACTCTTCTACTGTGTATGATTTGCAAGTGCAGGGAAAGAAAGAGCCTAGCAGAGGTTAGAAACAAAGGGATCAGCGACGAGGGGGTGGGGATAGAGGAAGCAACTGAAACTGCCGGCGGTGACATAAGAGGCAGTAACGGAGGAAAGCAAGGGGGTTTTTCTTGGGAAAGTGAAGGACTAGGGAGTTTGGTGTTCTGTGGAGCAGGGGATCAGAAAATGACTTATTGCTTAGAAGATCTGTTGAAAGCTTCGGCGGAGACTTTGGGAAGAGGGACCATTGGTAGCACATACAAGGCAGTTATGGAATCTGGGTATATTGTTACAGTGAAACGGCTTAAGGATGCAAGGTACCCTCGAGCTGACGAGTTCGCGCTGCAGATGGAGGTTCTTGGGCGGCTCAGACACCCCAACTTGGTCCCTCTCAGGGCTTATTTCCAGGCTAAGGAGGAACGCTTGCTCGTATTCGATTATTTCCCCAATGGCAGTCTTTTTTCTCTCATCCACGGTAAGCCTCGGTCACTCTCTGCACTTTTTGATCATTTATTTCTAGAAATTTTGTTGAATATTTGTTGGGTTCTTAATGCCGAAAGGTTATTACTGTTTGTAAAGTGTAAAGTTAGCCTTTGAAATGTCCGTGATGGTCTTGTTTAGTAAAAGGGGTGTTGCAAAGTGACAAAAGAAAATGGATTTCCTGTACCCAACTTGAAATGATATCATTACAAAAAACCAGTGTGATTAAATTTTAACAGTTGAGACAAAATTGATGCTAAAGTGTAGATACATTAATTTCCGTAAAATTAGGTAAAGCTGAGAGCCCTGGATACTCTGGGAATTCATGGAAAAGCGTGGGGAACACTCTCTGGTTAAACTAACCTAGTAACCATTGTAGAAGGACTTAGTAATCAAAGAAGATTTTGAAGATCTAAAAATTGATATATTTAATTCACAATGGTCACATACCTAAAAATTAATTTGAATTTTTATGAATCTTCTTCATATCAAAATGTTGTAAAGTCGGACTATAACTGAAAATAGTTGAGGTACATGTTCGCTGACCCGAGCGATCCTAGATATCAAAGAAAAAGAAAAAAGAAGTATCCTCGTGTCTTGGCCTCTTTGGATTAGACATGGGGAAAGTTAAGCTTTAGATACAAAAATCTCGTGAGTTTGCCCCATACTTCCTGTTGCCTCTCTCACCTCCAGTCGTTTTATGTTCTAGGGCCCTCGTTCTGTTGGCATGCTTTTTTTTCATCCACCCCTTTCATGTTCTTTTTCTTGGAGCACATAGCTGGATGGATATTCAAGAATTATGAAAATAAAAGGATTAGATATGGGTGAAAGGTCGTAATCGTTGTGTTTCTGAGAATGATCTTGCAGATGATTATGCATTCATTATTGTATATCATTGTCGTGTAATGGGCCTGTCTTGAGCATCAATACCGTAGTACTCTACTGCATACCACACGTTATGTTTTCCCATTAGTTATAGATCTGCCATATTTTGAATAATGACAGAGTTCATTATTTTCTTGTCCCCACTCTTCAAATCTATGAATATGATTAAATAGTCATTGCTTGGGAAAGAGGATATTAACCTTTCTTTTGTTGACAACTCATCTTTCAAACCTCAGCCGCGCATGCTGGCGTTTTCTGTAGCTCCCCCACTAATCTACCATTGATTTAGAGTTATCATGTGCTTAAAATATGCCATTGTTTTCGTGCTAGTAGTAGTTTTCTAGCACTTATTTTATTCCCTTGATTTTCTCTCTCTTGTCCTTTTTCACGTGGCACTTTCTCATCATTGCCGATATTACTGACCAGTAGATTTGTTTCAACTTTTAGGCTAGTTGACCGTAAGATTTGCCATTTCATCTAATATTTTGGAAATTTCTTTACGGTCTAAATATTATATACTCAAGGCGAATGTAAACTGGTTCGAATAGTCACGAATATAAAAAAAATGCATCTTTTAAAGTGTAAACTATTAATGTATCCAAATATTTGTAATCAAAATGGGATCTCCTTATTTTCCTGTTTTGTTGCTTTGTCCTGGGAAGAGGTCTAGAAGATGGTGCTAGATTGGAGTTTAATAAAGATGACACGCTGCTTTCTTGATAATTTAAGCTGTCATTATTGACTTAAAACTTGGATGTTTTTGCCAGTACTATACCATACCGAACATTTATCCGACCATCCACACTTCAACATATTTAGAACATGTTGGACACTTGTGGAACACTAAAACTGAAGTTTCAAATATTTTTATTTTTTGTCTTTGTGGAAATTTAGTTGATGAATTAAGAAGAAATATAATTAAGTTTCAGTATAAAAAGATTGAACTTGCTTTCAACATGCAAGTACATGATCGCATTCTTTTTAAGACAAATCTTTTCCATAAGGAAAATACCTTTTTTGGTTATGGATCCTTTTCGAACTTTTTGTCATCCAGACATTGCATAATTAGAATTATGTGGTTGATTGCTTTAATATCTACAAGAAAAATAGTTTCTTCTAAAAGAAAATTTTCATTTGTGCTTGATTCTTTGTACTTGAATGATTATATTCTGGATTTTATAGTAAATTATGACATAAATATAATGTCATCTGAGCATTCTTGCTTCCACCAATAACTTGTATAGCTACCTTCACAGGATCAAGAACTTCTGGCGGAGGAAAGCCTCTTCATTGGACATCCTGCCTCAAAATAGCCGAAGACTTAGCCAACGGTCTTCTGTATATCCACCAGAATCCTGGCTTAACTCATGGAAACCTGAAATCCTCAAATGTACTATTAGGATCTGATTTCGAGTCATGTCTTACTGATTATGGTCTTAACTTATTCCGAGATCCCGATTCACTCGAAGAACCTAGTGCAACTTCACTCTTTTACCGAGCTCCCGAATGTCGCGACATCCGTAAACCAACCACACAACAAGCCGACGTCTATAGCTTTGGTGTTCTTCTGCTGGAGCTTCTAACAGGAAAAACACCATTTCAAGATCTAGTTCAAGAACATGGCACTGACATTCCTAAGTGGGTCAATTCCGTTAGAGAAGAGGAGACAGAGTCCGGGGACGATCCTGCGTCTGGAAACGAGGCATCGGAAGGGAAACTTCAAGCTCTTTTGAACATCGCAATGGCTTGCGTTTCACTTACACCGCAGAACCGACCAACGATGAGGGATGTTCTAAAGATGATAAGAGATACGAGAGCCGAGGCTCAAATCTCATCTAACAACAGTAGTGACCATTCTCCGGGGAGATGGTCAGATATTGTCCAGAGTTTGCCAAGAGAAGAACATTTAAGCATTTGAATGAGCTTCCAAATTTACCTAGTCTGCATTTTGTTTATCATTGTTGTTGTTGTTGTTCTTAGTTTTCATTTTCAAGGCATCTTGATTATTCTTCATCTAGGATGGGTGGGTAGAGAATGTAAAGTTGTTGATTTTATTATTGGTAGAGGTTTCTGCTTTCGGCTAGTTTCAAGTTTCGACAAAACGAGAAGCGGAGTTGGAACGATTGAGCTTAAGTATTTGGTTCGTCCTTGTCTTGATGTTCAATCAATGAGAAGCAAGTAAATTTATCACAGCAATTAGAAGGGAAAAAATTTGAATTCATGATATCTTGATTACTGAGTATAACCGTTGGGTTATTGCTTTTATTGGTATTATGATAAGTGATTCAAAATGTTAGTCCAACCCCATGTTGCTCAAATATTTATACATTGATTCACACGAAGGACAAATCAAGTATGTTTTGAATTCGTGACTTTCATGGTTTTTGATTTTATATTAATATCAGCTATTGCTACTTTGGTTATTATTTTATTTTTTCTAAACCATAAATATGTTTAAATTACTTTTCCTACTTAGTTGAAAAAAAATCAAAAAATACTACTTAAAATATCATGTTATTTAAAATTTGAGATTGATTTTATTTTAGGGTATTTAACATGGATATTCAATTTGAATATAATTATTACATATTCATCCC
The DNA here is from genome assembly GCA_037832605.1 of Cyclanthera cordifolia. Lineage (NCBI taxonomy): Eukaryota > Viridiplantae > Streptophyta > Magnoliopsida > Cucurbitales > Cucurbitaceae > Cyclanthera > Cyclanthera cordifolia. The sequence goes on from JBBMEG010000003.1 coordinate 10,520,244, forward strand.
AAATTGATTTTAATTGCAAA